>JXSR01S024248.1:0-17640 GCA_000969725.1 Ophiothrix spiculata
TATTGGAAGAGATAAAGGCACTGGAAGGTTTTTGTGGACAAAAGAACGTAAAACATGCTATTGGCACCCGATTTTTCGGAATGAGCGATATCATATGTACTCTCGATTTTTCACTCACCAAAAAAATCACATGTAGTTTGGTAAACAAAAAAATATGTTTTATTTGGATTGTCTTTAAATTAGTGGTATTTTAAAGAGCTAACTGAAAGAAAACTAATAAGCCATAAATCAATTTTGTCCGGTTTTCGGTTTGGGAGATAAATTGTTTTTTTGACACTACTTTACATTTGGTAGCTAAGTTTTTTTGATTATATTATGAATTCTAAGTCACTGAGTGCGATTTAACTTCCTTATAAGGAATTTTGGCCATCCATTATGAGACGATAGATGACAGTGCGTTCAGCGTGAAACGCAGTGGAGCTGCGCGTTCAAAATCACGGCGCTATGCAGGTATACGCACACATCCGACGCAAACAGCTTTACTGGGTTTGGAATATTTCATGTTTAAATAGGGGTGTACGATAATGTTAATAGTTTTTAGCAATAATTAACATCGTTTTTTGGTTTATAAATGACTAAAATTTGTGACTTAGAATGAGAATAAAAGATAGCGATTTCTTGTTTTGCCTGGAGGGGCGTACATTATTTTTTCGTAATGGGCACCCCCTGCGGGGGCACCCATTACTCAAAATAATGTACGCCCATCCATTAAGAGACGATAGATGACAGGCAAATCAAGAAATCTTATCTTTTATTCTCTAAATATATTTCATTTTGAAGAGCTAATTGAAAGAAATCTGACAAGCCATAATTAAGCTCTTTTAGACTTGTGGTTGCAGAGATACATCAATTTAAATTATTGCTTGAATTTTTGGGCCCTATAATAATAATACAGCTGTCATTTGTAATGACTCACCTATCCCCCCGGGGGATGGTGAGTCACTTGTTTGATGTGAGTCAGATTTACCTACACCATGACGCACATGTGCATCCATATAAGGACTGACATTTGCCGACAATGACTGACCCCTGTGTCAAAATTGTGACGCACCATTTATTGAGACTGGCTATCCTCATGATGCCAGGTCATGATGCCAGTTTGATCGGTAGAATTTAGAAAGAAAGGGATAAAAAATTATAATAGAGTCTTATCTGAATAATGTAGTTTTGGGTGCTTATGAAATATTAGCACTGAAAATCACACTGAAATTCTCGGGTTGATTGTTACAAATTTCAGCTAGACCATGGGGAGATTTAATAAAAGTGTAGCTCAACAGATTGGTGTCATGACGATCTCAAGTTGTAAAAATCGGAATCAACACATAGTTTGTACAGGAGTTTATAGGCCTATAATCCCAATCTTGAGCAAAGTATGGATCATGATATCAAATCTACACATGGATCACATCTCCTTGTTTCCTTTTGACAAGAAACTTTCCTCAAATTGCTCTGTTGTTCATATATCACAAGTTCTGTTGTTAAAGTCCTTTGTCCCCTGTATGAATGCCTCACCTTGGGGTACATAACTGCATGTAATGCTTTTGTATACCTGGTGATTTACATTTAAGTTATAAATATTGACGTACCAAGGTAATGTGACTTACAATGACGCACCCCACAGGGTACCTTGTGACGCACCAAATGAGTAAATGACTGTACTCTGCGTCACTATTTTGATGGTAAATGACCCAACAATGACGCACCATCCCCGGGGGTGATAGGTGGGTCATTACAAATGACAGCTGTATAACAATAGAACCAACTGTGCATGAAAGAGGGTAATTAAGTTAAATTTCGTGAAAAATAAGGCTTCCAATCAAATTATCAATCAATTAATGGATCCAAGTAAATACTGTAGATTAAGAACATTAAAAATGATTTCTTTTCAAAGATTTGATGATATAGTTTAACATACTGAGGGGGGATATTTTGCTCAAACATTTGCAAATCTGGGTCTAAAGTGAGCCACCATTGGACTATGATTGGTGATGTTTTTAAAAATGAAGCGATCATGAAAATGTTTACATGAAAATTTTCTCGGCCAATTTGAGACAATTTATTTTGTTTTTAAAAAATGGAGATATCAGTAAAACCTCAACCGCAAAAATGTTCACAGTTTATGCTATCGTTTAGATGGGGCGCTGTTTATTTTCACAAGTTTGGTCATTCAGGCATTGGTTTTTTATGTTTTGTTTTTGTTTGTATTCCATATCCAGGGCAGCCAACTAGTACGTTTTTCGGTTATTTCGTACGGGAATTAATACAAAATACACAAGTACATGTATATGTTTGTATGTCGTTGAGTACATTTTTTTTCTTCTATTTCAGGCACGACATCTGAGCACATCAAGTGCTGTTGGACAGATGGTCAAGGTAAGGTGGATAATCAGAGCTCTCAATTGTTTGTTTAACTTAGCAATACTATAAGATTCTACCATCAATGTGCCCCTCCCCCCTATCACCCATGACTTTTGATTTTTTTGACTAACTGGGTTTGTTTTTGGTAGATATCGATACACTCCAAATGATTTAAAGTATGGCACTTTGCTGAATTAATTTCGGGATCCCAAATTTAATTCAACATGTAAGACTTAAAGGTATTGGAAAGTGCATAACTGTTTTGTGCATTTGTTTCATATAATTTCTATAATTCAGGTTTAGAGGAAAAATATTCAAATAGTTAGTTAAAATTCTTCATTTTAAACTGTTTTAACTAAAATCTATTTTTGATCCAAATCTTATAAATATTGCTTTAATGCTTAGTCCTTAGCCACGTGTGTACCACTTTAGATCAACCTTAGCAGCAGTCTCAAGACTAGCAAATCTAGCATATTGACCACTGCAGTGTTAAGGTGAACATTTGGTAATAACCTGGTTGTATTTTATAAGAAGAGAATTATATCAAATTCATTTATGTTCCTCAAAGCTTCAGCAGGAAATATTTATAAATTTATTATTGAATCAATCAGGCCTTGATGTTTCAGACAAGTGAGTGTGATCATTCGCCTTACACCTCACCTTAGAAACATTTTAAGTGCGATTTATAACTAGCTGTGAAAATTTTCAATGAGTTTTGCAGTGAAATTACTTGCTAAGTGTGGTACAACATCCAGTTTATAGTTGTCAGATTTAATTTGTGATTGCGTACTCAAAAGTCTTGAGCGTAGATGCAAACAAAACAACCTTGAAAATGTATGCTCGCGTCAGGCAACTGCGTATTTACTACAAACACACGTTCAAGAATTACATCCAACAACTACAGTAGAACCTCGTTAACACAAAATCTGTTAACACCAAAACCCTGATAACACAAAATGTTTTTTTATGTCCTGAGTATTGATTTCCTATGTGAAATCAGTTGGATGTTAACGAGGTTCCACTGTATATAGTAAACCACACTACAAAATGTGCCGTGGAGTGTGATTTTCAGCACACCTGGATTTTCCAAACATTTTAAAGGCGTGATTTTGACCACAAAGTGTTAATTTATTTGTGTAGCCACCAGTGCAGGTGTATGGTTTGGGTGGTCGCTATGCCACAGCCCTGTATTCAGCAGCCAGTAAAGAAAAACAGCTAGATGTAGTGGACGCAGAACTGTCCACATTACAGGTAGGTCAATAAGGCCAATAAAAAAAAATTGTTTGTTTGTCCTCCCCGTCCGACCGTCAAAATTTGGCCCGCCCATGTGCTTTATAATTTTTTTTTTAAATTTCCAACTCTTATTTGAGGATTTTTCAATTCATGCAAAAATATGCAAATATTCACCGAGATAGTCTTCGAATCAGAAAAATATGATATAAATTGACATTAACTGTATTTAGACCTCTTAAAGGGGCAATTCATGATCCACTTTTCACCCTCAAGGTCACCACTATAAAATTTGAGTTTTTTAGCTTAGAAGAATCCTCAAGTGGTATATGTTACGATCCCCAAACCATTCGTTCATATGTGCTTGCATTTTTGAGAAAAGTGAGAAAATGTGCCATTTTCTAATTATTGTCGGGGCCCCGACAGTAATTACAACACAGTAGTCTATGGGGATTTTCAAAATGCTGAAAAGCTTGTAACTTGGAAACGAACGGTCGGAATCAAGTGAAATTTTCAGTATAATATATATTTATGTTGTATTCTTCTTTTTATTTAGCTAGAAAAGAGGCCACATCAAAATCATGAATTGCACCTTTAAGTATCAGCAGTATATTGTTCTTGTAAGTTAAGTTTATTTCTTGTTCAATTTTTCCATTCTAAATTGAGTTTCATGTGCATTTATTACAAACAAAATTTAAAAAAAAGCCCATCTACAGACCCTACCTTATCAGGAGCCGTTATGGACAAACAAACAATATTTTTTTTGGACCAAGGGTGGGAATTTCGGGAGTATTTGGCGGTCAGGTACTCAAAAATATTTTCAGACAAGTCCCAGGAATCACATTTAGCTCTGTTGCTTCTGACTTTTTGAGAAGATGGCAATATACATTTCTACAACGCAAAATATGAGAAATGTGTACAAGAAAATGATTGAATAACATTTAATCCTGCTGTCTTTGAACATGTTGTGAAATGCCATATATTTTATTGATAACCAAATGATGTTTTTCATGCATTTTTCAAGCATCTCATATGTGAGTGAGTATTTGATAATTTTTGTGTATTTGGCTTTGTCTTGGCCAAGACATTTTTAGAAACCGAGTAAGCTGGTAAATAATGTTCTTGGGACTGACTCTTAACAAATATTTGGGACCAATATTTGAGTATTCATTCATCCGACTTTATTCCATAATATATACATGAAAAATATAAACAAACAAGATAAAAATAGAAAGATACAATTATGGAGGAATAGTCAAAAGGCCAGTGTAGGCCAGAGAGGACTACCCATGGATTCAAGGAGTTACCATGGAGACCGACCCATTGTCAAAAGTTAGACATGTTATAGAAGACATGGGCCGGAAGATAGTAACTCAAGGAAAACTATACAACATTATGTTACTAATGTTATTGTACAGAAAAAAGAAACAAAACAATAGAATACAAACAAAGCTCCAAAAACTCAAATTTGTTCATAACTAGATACAAATATTTTTTGTACTTATTTCTAAAATGTCTTGACGAAAACTAATTTTTTGATCTTATTATCAAGTGAATTCCACATTATTGGCCCCTGGGTTCTTACAGAGTGATCTGAAGAAGATGTAGCATGTCTTATTTGTTGAAAATTTTCTTTGTTTCTTGTTTGGTAATTTGAGTATGTGTAATAAAGAAAAAACAGTTGCTTACAAAGAACTGTATTGCAGACCATTAGTAAATAATTGGACTAATTAAAGTGTACAAGTGACTGCAGGTACATATAAATAGAGTCAGGGCCTGGTCACTATGCCATAGCTTCTGTTTTCAGCAGCCAGTAATTATTAACGAGGAAGTTCACATATATGATACAATTTAAGAACACACTTAATTAAAAAAAAGATGAGTCATCATTTATTTTCTTATTATAGTTCTGTAGCACTACACACTTAATAGACTGTGTTTGTAAGATACTGAAACACCAATATTTCCGCGCTCAGTAATTTTCGCTCTCAGCCAATTTTGGACCATTTCGCGCATTTTTATTTTCACACATATGAACATTGTCCGTGTATAGAATTCCATTTGCAACACATCCACAATAATTTTTGCGGTACATTTATTTTCGCGCGAAAAGCGCGAAAATAAATGTAGCGCGAAAAATACCACTTATACAGTACTAGTAATATGCAGAACAGCTTGAGGAGGGACTCTTTAGTTAATTTGTCATGGATGTATGTGTGCCTTCTATTGCAACCAGCAACTTCTGTTGTGAAATATGTTTTGACAAATCATGGGTAGAAACCAAGGATAGCGCTACAAGGGGTCCAGGGGTCCAATGACCACGCGTTGGGCATTCAGACCTAAAATTTGGATTTGTGTCTACCCAGAGGGTCCAAAATTAGCCCCAAATTGACCGTTTTGTTTGAAAATCCTATTATTTGGACTGGTTCTTGCATATATCGCAACGTTGTGATTGGACCCTAAGATTTCAGATCTCAGCGCTACCCCTCGCTTGGTATAAACACACTAGTTCATCAGGTAAAAGGTTTGATGATAACATATTTTGGAAGGAATGCCTAGTAGTATAAGGGTGCACAACACTAATTAGAATTCCTATTCTTTTATATGGAAAGATACCATGATGTTTGGCCCAAAATTTCACATTCAGGAGGTGAAAATGCATTAAAACCTTTAATATTCTAAAATAAAATGAAATTTCCTATCAATTTAGATGCATTCCATAAATGGGTTCAGCTGTTCATTTTTTAGCTAGACTTTCACAAAGATTTACCATGTTACGGACGACCGGTATTTCTAGATCATTTTGCGATCCTAAATTCATGGGCAAATCACCAAATATCTACACATGTTTGGGAAAAACTAAGTGTTTCTCATCAATATTTATAAAGACACCTCTAAAGTAGAAATCTAGACCACAAATAAGGCATTCAAGCTGCATTTTAACAGTTTTTGAGATGCTTTATGTCAACTGGTGTGTCACGTAATGGCGTCGAAATTGCGTCGTCTGCTATCAGTGGACACCTATTAGTGGTGTGGACTCATAAACTTTATGATTCATTGTCCAATTTCTCATCTTTATTTCTTGTGATACTTCATTCACAGAGTGCATTGAGCAGTAATGAGAAGATGGCAGCTTTTGTGAGCAATCCCGCAGTCAACAAACAAAATAAACTTAGTAAGTCACTAACACTCTTCCATATGTTTCTTGAAATAAAAGGATCATTGATGGATGCATTTTCAGATTTAAAGGCCCATTCTGAATGTGAGAAACATGGCTTCATTACAATTCATTACAGGAATGCAACACTGATTCAAGTCCATGCCTCCGTACCAAAGCCTAAAGAAGTACCGGGTATATAGAGCTCTCTATTGCGATTGTATTATTGTAATGTATCATTATTGTATCTCCTTTTGCCTGGTACGGCAGACACCATGTCTGTGTTGCATTCCTGTAGTCAATTTTACCCTATTCTAAAGTCCTTGCAGGGGAAAATAATGTTTTTTTGGTATCCAATTTTGTTAGGCCTGTATTTTTAAAATTAATAAAAATTAAAAAATTCATATACATATCTGTTGCCTGAGTTGTGGTCAGCATATCTCAGACAATCCTAACCATCAGTGATAACAAACTCATAAAGTACAAGTCCTTAGAGCAAAACCAGGGAAGCTAATCGGAACTAGTCCGATCCTAGGACCTTGATTTTTTTCGTGTTATTATCAACAATACAAACCCACTATCTACATAGCCGACTGATCGCATAGCCCAGTGACCGCCCCTCCCATTTTTTCGGGAGGGGCGGTTAGTCTGCTATGCAATCAGTCGGTTATGCATAACTCGGGCTTTCTAGTGAGTGGTATAATGATGTGATACTACATGCTGAACGCTATAGTGGATTAAGATTGTGGATAGTAACATAGAAAAAAGGTCCTAGGATCTGACTAATCGGAACTTGTCACCATCTTAGCACATTGTATCTCTGATTTTTCAGAAATGTTATGTAGCTAGTTGGAGTGCATATATTTCGACTTGATGTACAGCTAGCGTGTGCACTATGCTTCATGCACAAAAGAGTGTCCTCAATTTTGGTCACATCTGTTGCGATTTATGGTGCGTACAGAGTCCAGCGACTTCATCACTGCAACATCGTTCGACGTCTACCGATACCGCAGTCTTGAAAAGTTATCAGCGCAATATGCGTAGCGTGTGTAAAGACTGTGTATCGACAGACGTCGTGTGATGAAATCAAGGTGAAATCGTTGGATTGTGAATGCACCATTACTCTAGGCAGGTTTCCACTAATTATCAAACACAGGGACCATATCTCGCCCAATAAAGTCTGCCATTCCCATTTTACTTCGAAATTCAACAACCCTCTCTCTGACCGACAGATACCAGACTGGTTCTACAAGGAAGTGAAGAGCAAACTTTTATTTGAAATAAAAAGGAAAACTCATATGTCATACGTTCTTGTCCCATTTGTAGGTGTTTTGCAAGATTTTATCAAGGAGAAGAAGATGAGTCCTTTAGCAAACAACTTTGTGGGTTTAATGACAGAAAACAACAGGCTGAGTAAGCTTAAAGAAGTGCTGAATGCTTGGTCTCAGATCATGAGTGCTCACAGAGGGGAAATAGTGTGTAATATTAAAACAGCCAAGGTAAGGAATGATTTATTTTTATCCCCCTGATTTTAGACAAGAAAGAGGGATATTATGAAGGCAAACATAAGGAGCTTGAACTTGGTTGCATATGGCCATTTTGATTCCATATGGTCACAAACATTTTCATGTAGTGCTTTTATCAATTGTTGGAAGTATCGGATTGTTGGAAGTATTGATTACCGATCGATATGTCGAAACACAAAATGATAGTATCAATACTAAAGGACATCAAGGCTGAGGCAAAAAAACCAAAAAATGTATGCTTGAAATAAGAGAAAGAGTCGACATGCACATTCAATGCATGCAAAGCTTCCTCTGCGACGATTGAAGACACTTGTGTTACTGGTATTTCAAACCTGTATATCAAACTGTGTGATTATCAATAATGTTGTCGACATGTCGGATGTTTGTATCTCGACATATCGATACTCAAAAAGCCTATCGATCACAGCACTAATTTCATGTAGATTTACTGAATTCAAAATGTTTTATTCAATAAATCCATGTGAAGTTGTTTGTGACCCAATGAAATCAAAATGGCAATAGGCAACTCATCTCTGAGTGAAATTAGGTGTGCTGCGTGTGTTGTATGTTTCTTGTTTGCCCGGGGAGGGGTACTCAAATTTGGTTTGGATAGGTATGTGCCCCTGGGAAAATTGAAAAGCCACCCATCCAAAACCAGTTTTCAAGAAAAAGGGACATCCATATACCAAATCTCCAAATTCTGAGTCAAATTTAATCAAAAACCATATTTTTCTGCCCAAACTTTCATTATTTTGGAAAAATCATTTTAAGTTTTGAGAAGAAATGTCAACATTTTGTGCATATTTTAGAATATTTTGAAAAATGAACCCATCAAAATACCACATTTTGCAAAGAAAAAGGACCGATTGAAATACCAGAGAGCCTGATTTTGCTACCCAAATTTGCGGCATGTGCCTATTAACCCCTTTTGTATTAAGTACTTGTATCATTGATTGATTGATTGATTGATTGATTGATTGAAGTAATGTTTTGTTAAGATAATTTGTTTCATCTGAATCTCACAATTTATATACCTGCACCCATGATATTTGATAAGTGCGTAGGGGCCTGGGCCAACAATTTTCTTGGCACAAATTGAGTGTAGAATATGCTAATTAAGTACCTAATTAGCATGATTTATTCAAGAATTAAGAATTGGTTTAATTTGATCTTGGGTTTTTGGATAATGGTTGAGATTTGTAAACCTCAGATATGGCTCCTTATTCTAAGTTTAAGTCTTCTGTAGGGTTAAGATTTGACGGGGTTTAGGTAAATCATTGGATTTAGAAATTGTAAACCCTGTACAAAATTCTAGGCTAATGCATGCTAACTTAGATTAGAATTTGGGCAATGATGCACTCATGCTTCATATAGTCATGTTTATTGTACATATTAATAAGTTTATTTAGAAGTAGTCATTATTAGAGACAAATTTGTTTGTATGATTATCTGATGTTCGTAAAATTTGCTTAAATGGTTCTTGTGAGTCAAGTGTGCATTAAAATTTGATTTTATAGGTACTGTGGTTTGGCCATCAGGGTGGAGGATTGTATCCATTGGCAGAATTGCTCCGTTCTTAAAAAAAAAATGAATGTAACATTGTCATTGAATTGGGAAATTTTGTCAAAAAGATACAATCCTGCACTTCACTCGGTTTGGCTCTATATCACTGTTCTTTGAATTGAACTGAATCCAAATGATCTATAGATACACACAAGTCACATGTTTTCAGATTTTTTGTGGTGCTCGTTATGGTTTATTCCGAGTGCTGTTGCCATGCATTGATCGATGGCCATTAATGCGCAGTCTTTACATGCTCTATGCACAGGGAATAGCGCATACAGGGAATAGCACGTGTGAAAGACTGCACGTCGATGGGCATCGATCAATGGATATCTGAATAAACCATTAGTGTACATGCAAGGTATGGGAGGTGAAAAAGACTTGGCTTGACAATCCTGCAAGTTCAACAACCACAGATCTCAATAAGGCCTAAAAAATTGTTTGTTTGCCCTCCGATGGATAAATTAAAATTTGGGTCGGTCGGTCAATCTTTTTTGTTTTAACACTCTTACATAAATTTTCATTTTTCATGTCATTCCAAGGATTTTATCGCGAATACCAAACAGTTAAGGGCTTCATCAACGATCAAAGGTCGTTATTTAGACAAGACACACATTTCATACACTAAACGTGAAACCTTCAACTGCTAAATTTTAAATTTTACTTGAAAATGGTGAGTTTTTTATTTTAGGTCTTTGAAGAAAAAAAAAAATCGCTGACCCAAATTTTTTGCATTTTTACGGTAGGTCGCGGAGCGCAAACAAACAATTTTTTTTTCTAGGCCTAAGTTCACACTGTAACATTCAAGGTGTGTATTTTAATTTATCATTGTCTTTGCAGGCACTTGATAGCAGTCAGCAGAAACAGCTAGAGACAGCTCTGCAGGGCTTTATCAAGAAAAATGAGAAGCTCCAAATCAACACAGAGGTAAGGGTCGACTTGGGCTCTATAGTGGTCTTGTAAACGCAGTGTTGCCAAAAACTCTGAAGCTCCAAACCACGGCAAACAACAATTTTTTCCCGTGGCAGATGCGATCAATTTCAAAGTAACCCAATTTTTGGAAGGCAAAAATGTAACCAATTGTCAAATTTCAGGTACTTTTTAATTGGAAATATGACTAAAACAGCCTAATTTGGCTTGAAAATAATCAATATCATTCATTTACAAGCTCATTGTAAGTTTAGAATAATATTGACCCCCGGGCGTGGCGGTTTTCGTCTCTTTAAGCCGTTGGTCCCCTGTATGAATAGACTCCTTCATGGGCTATCATGTCATGCAAGTACATTGTAAATCAAATCAGATCAAATCTTGATGTCTTCAAGTGATATCTTAGTTTGGGTTTTAGTCCAATTAGGGAGGTAATAATCTAATTAGCTGATGGCTAAACTTAACTTTCGGTGGAAGTTAATTCAAATGTCTTCAAAGGGATGTTCAAAATCCCTTTGAAGACACAAAATATTACCAATGCTGACATAGTAGCTCATTTTTAGGTCACAGGCCCTGTTCAAATTTTACCTGCGCCAAGCAAATTCAAAGCAGCCCAATTTGGCGAGTAAATCGTGGCGTCGGCATCCTTCGTCTTGTATTTCTTGAAACATCTTCCAGCTGATTGATGACATTGAAAGTTACACAAGAGATGTACAGTAACCCTTGTAATTTTATAGCTGTGTTTTTTGTTTTGGTTTTACACTTGATGCTTTGGTTGAGCAACATGAATTTTGTTGTTTTTAAATTTTGGTCAATCTAAAATTCATTTCAACTTTAAAAATCTTGTAGTGTGATAAAACTTTAATTACTTTAATAATAATAATGATAAAAATGTCATTTAATGTGACAAAATCAAACACAAAATTTCGAAGTCATGCGAAGTGTTTGTTAATTCGTGTGCGACTGCCGAATTTTGCAACTTTTACACAAGCATATGACAAGCATTTATCGGCGCGTTGATACATATTTTCGGACTTACCAAGACAAAAGTCGATCAAAAAATATCCTAAAATTATGATGATATCAATTATGTTTTAATATGATCCAGTTTTGTTCTTGTACTAAGACAAGAAGATCGCGGAGATCGCGTACCGCGGTCGGTCTGTAATCCATCGAATGTACATTGTTTTCCAATGGCTAGAAGGAGTAGTAAGAAATTGTGACGTCACATAAATTGCAATTTGTAAACAAACCGGCGGGCGTCGCTTCTTGGAAAAATATTCCTTGAAAATGGACCAAGAAAAACTAGAATAAAAATGAAATAAACTCAGTCCAAGAATGTTGTTTTTGCTTTAATTATAAGATATACATGTCTTGCTTGTAAATGTAAATAATATCAACAATATATTACATTTTTGTTATGGAAATGGTCGGGAATCTTGAGAGAAGCTCTGAATACACACATTGAAAAAGTATGCTTTACAAATTTTTACCCGTCCAACTTTAAAACTGCCCGTCCAAAAGACAGGCAGACGGGTCTCTAGCTAAAACCTTGCACTAAGCGCTTTACCTTATTACCACATCAGAAATTGTCACAGTCAGATCGCATCAACTATATGCTCAACTCTATCAGCTTTTACATTGTAATATTTCCTGCAACAGCTCCCCCGATGCGCTCGCATCGACAAAGCAATCAAGATTTAATCCTTGCCAAAGTACATAACCCGTTGGCCGTAGCGGGGGCTTGGACTCGCAACCTACTGATTCTGAGTCCTGCACTATAAAAGCCAACTTACAGACCTTTCTGCAGTGCGCGATTTGATGATTTTGATTGCTTGTTTCCATGCAATTAATGCGTGCGTTAAAAGTGGTGAACATGACCCGATTTTGAATGCAAAACAAGTAGTCAGGTAGATTTCATCCAAATTATAGCATAAGTGTCACGTTCGGTATATATGCAATTTTTTTGATGAAATTGGTAGTTAACCCTTTCCAGTCTGACAACTTTTTCCACGCCAGACTGAAGGCATTTTAGCTCCAAATTACTAATTAAAAGTAAATTTAAATTATCTTTAGAAGTATTCTATATAATTCAATGAAACTTCAGCATGATACAGTAGACATAAAGTGCTTTCATTTTATGTGAAAAAGATGATGACCTTTGACCTCATTTCAAGGTCATGTGATCCAATATGGCCGCCAAATGCGATTTTATTTATGCCGTCTGGGATACGGCATACGCCTGAACTGACACTAATCTATGCCGTAGCCACGACAGCATACGACTGGAAAAGGTTAAGAGCGTGTACTTTAAGAACCTGAATGATGCCAAAAATACACACTTGAGCAATTTTTGTTATTAGCGTCAAAGCCGTTCCCCCTTTTTTACATGCCATGTTAAGTGTGACAGATCCCATTTGAGTTGTAAATATGTCATGATTGGTATCAAATTAAAGCTAATGAAGTATATAATGTGACTCTCTCAACATTAGGTCATTTGAATGCTTCAACTTCAAAATGGCCCCCCAAATGGCATATTTTCAGTGAAATCGACCAAAGTAGCCCCAAGGAAGGCAAATACTCTGAAATATCTATACAGAGGAACATTTTAGTTAACAGTAAGATTATTTGTCCACAAGATGTACCATTCATATATTTAAAAATACATATGTACGACTTAAGACATCAGCACTACCACTGTGCGCTTTGTACAAAACATGTTACAGCAACTTCAAAACAGCATTAAATGTATTGAATATTGAAAATAAGTAATGAAAATGACTTTATTGGTTACAACATTAGCATCCCTTCACAATATTGTTGTTAACTTGTTTCAAAAATTCAAATGGACATTGACTACGAAGTCTAGCATATTCGCTTTAGATGGAATACAGCATCATCAAAATAGCATTAAAAACATTTGATATTAAAAATAATTAATGAGAATCCTTCTTGTACATCAACAAAAACATTTGTAACCAAATAATGTCTTTCACATGTTATAAATTAAAAATATCGTCAAAACAGAGACCCAATACGACTGCCAAAATACCCCTACAACATACTCATACTTTAGGAAATATCATTTTGGCGGCCATATCAATACATGTGAATTACAGAGCTTGGTCAGTATGTCTCTTTTGGAGCCCCTAAAGCAATAATCATTCATTACTTTGTAAACAGAACAGCTTAAATTCTGTTTTTTAAATGTAAATTTAATGTCACTGTAACCAGTTTCCTCGTATAAAAGGATTCTTTTGCTGCCATTTTGAACCTAATTTTGATGGCTATTTTGGATCTTCAAATTTCGTGGGAAACAATTTTGGGACACATGATTCCTTTAAAGTTATTACATGGGTTACTTGTGATATTTAATATCGTTAATGCTGCGCTAATGCGTTATTGAAATCCATTTTGGTGTGTAGAAACATACCTTTTTAGCCATTTTGAACCTCAATATGTACACTTTTTTTTGGATTTGAAACCTGTTAAAACCTATTATGGGGCAAGATGTTTTTTGTTGCATCATCTAACATCATTCTGCATTGATCATTTTGAATATGTATTGACTTCAGTGATGTTTAATAAAATTCCATTTGTGCACCAAAGCATACTAGTGCTCATTTTTTGCGTTGTTTGGGCGGCAGTTTATTTCTTAAATAATTGAACAGTCAATGTTTAGAACAATAATGATATTATTTATACAAATTTGCTTACTCTAGTAAATAATTACGATATTGGACATATTATCAGATTTTTTTCATTTGATTTATGAAAATATACAATTTTGGCGGCCATTTTAAATTTGAAGCACACAAAATGACGCAGTAATAAGGTATTTGCGGTACATATTCCATTAGCTTTAATTTGATATCAAACACGGTATGTTTAAACCAAATCATTTTTTTTCATACATAAGGAGTATTTGAAAAAGAGGGTGTGGCTTCAGACACAAACAACAAAAATTGCTCAAGCGTGAATTGTTGGCATCATCCAGATTCTTAAAGTACACGCTCTCAACTACCAGTTTCATCAAGAAAATTGCATATATATACCAAACGTGACACTCATGCTGTGGATCTACCTAACTAAAGAGACAAGTTATATCTCTTTACATCAGCTTATCAATGGGAAATCTGTTATGGGTATTATAGAGATAGTGGTGGCAACAGAATTCATTCCCCAATGTAATATGTTAAGGCTCAATTGTCCCATGGTTTGCTTTTATATCATTTGACAAATACTGTAAACGGGAATATTTTCGCAAGCAGAATTTTTCATGAAACCTGACAATCACTACCTTTTCACACGTGTTAAATTAGTGTTTTAAAGCTTCATTACATAGACTTGCACATAAAAAGAATGTATTCGCGGGGTGTTATATTCTCGGTTAGATGTTGATTCGCGAAAAATTAAACCCGAAAATAACCCCGTTTACAGTATTTAGCATCATAGTTCATGAGTATAGTCAAAATGCAGTCAGAAGTGACGGATATTTCAAGTTTTAGAATAAAAAATTCCTGGCTGAAATAGCAAATTACTAAACATTTTGCATTACTCAATTTTTACAAGGTGTTGCAATGGTTTCTTTACTAAATGGTTCTTCTTTATCTGTGATCATTTACTTTCCAGGTCGATCCGTCTTTGTTAGGAGGCATGGTTGTAGAAATTGGCGACAAGTATGTAGACATGTCAGTAGCAACCCAGGTCAAGCAAATGACCAATTTGATCACGGAAGCCGTATAACGCTATGGATGATGATATGAACAGTATTTGACTATCACATGGGAAGCACATGCACACCACATGCAAATCATATGGCCTTCACGCTTGATGCACAAGTTTGTCACATGCCATTCTGGTGATCATGTGTGTGCCAAGTTGTGCAGGAGCTTTAGCTGGATGAATATACAGTTTGATGAAGCTGAAATATTTAAATAATTGTGGTCAGGCAAACAAGCCAGCTCTTTTTCTTTTGAAATTTGGAAGACTTCTATCAGCTCAGATGAATCCGACTTTCTGTCGTGATTTAAAATGCCTGGAGTCTTATGATACATCCCAATTGATTTGACGGTGTGTATTTGCTTTCCATGTATATGGTGTTCAAGAATAAAATCCTGGTCTCCTTTATTCAAGTCCTGCTTGATGTGAATGTGAATTGTGATAAATTATATGCTAGATTATTTTGATGAAAACAGTTGCACCTCTGACCAAACCAAGTCAGCACGTCTATTAAAGCTAAGTTCTGCAATTTGGGAAAAACAATTCATCCTATTTCACTTGCTTTAGAATGGAATGTACGAATGGACAATCTCTACCAATATATTGGTGATTAGTATGAAAAAGGATTAATATTTCAAGCAAACATACCCTTTTAGTAGTAATGGATCGTCATTTTCTCATAAACTGGGCATTCATTGCATAACATGAATCCTGGACACCTCAAATCAACATCTTGATAATCTTCATCAGCTGTCAGGATTTGTTGAACCATCTTCGTGCAAATGAAACAATTTAGGCGCTGAAGCAAAATTAGGCCACAGCTATATGCAGCTGGCTGCAGCCTGGTCACAGCTTAATTTTCAAATAAATGCATACAAATTTAGCCGATTAAACTATGGCCAGACTGCAACCGGCCGCAAATAGTTGATGTCTAATTTTGTCCCAATGCCTTAGTATCATGAATGAATAGTGAACATATTTCATGTACTGTGTAACTTTCAACTGAATTTATGACCAAAACTTTTATAACTCTTTTTCACCGTTACGGTAGCTTTGAGTATTTTGTTTATGAAAGTTATGAAAAAACTTTTTGGACAAAAACTTAAGTTTAATAAGACAATTTCAACTTATGAGTATGTTGTTTACAAACTGGTAAAAACTCTCTGGACAAGTGTTAACTGATTTCAATAAATTGATTGAAAAAATGACAACATTTATTTGCCAGTTGTATCAGTTTAAAGGTTTGTGTTCCCATTACCCCCTCCCAATCAATTGAATACGCCAGTACAAGAAAACCCCAACTCCAATAGCTTCTGTAAATTATACTTCTAAAATATCATCTCTGAAAATGCTTTCACATCACTAAAAAGCATTTCCATGTCTATATCCTAATCATAGTGTCACATTTGACCTTGTAGACATTGTTACTGTATTGTTTCTATTAATTGACCATACTCTATTAAAGGTCCACCCCAAAAAATTTCAAAGAGACTTGTTAAAAAACATTCAATTTTGTAGCATTTGCGTGCATCATTAAACTTTAACCAACAATCTCTAACAGGAAACGGTACCAATGAGGTCGCGATCCCAGAAATGATGAAAAATTGTCAGTACTTCTGGGTTATCAGGGGCCATATAACAGTAAGTTGCCGAAATTGTTAAGCTTACTTAGCAATTTTGTGCAAATTTTGATGTTAAAAATTGGTCTCTAATAATCGCCCACCCCTCATGAAATGTTGCCGCCCAGTGGGCGATTATTAGGAACAATACGGTAGATAATTGTTATAGCATATAGTTGCAGAGGGGAGCTCATGGAGTTGGGGTTTTCTTGTACTGGCTGTTTAGATATAGCAATATATAGATATGTCAACGATACCTTCGTTTTAATCCATGAACACAACATTATTAGAGACACGGCACATATAAACAGCATTGATCCAAACATCAAATTTACTACTGAACCGGAACAAGAGGGCAAACTCCCATTCTTAGACATTTATATTCACGTTAACGACGACGGCAGCACTAAGGTCACCAGAGGGGAGCGTGGCCAAGGGGTTAGAGCACGGGTCTCGTAATACAGAGATTGTGGGTTCGAGCCCCGGGCCGGGCCGGGCGGTTTTCGTCTCCTTGTTTCCTTGGGCAAGAAACTTTACT
>JXSR01S024248.1:17690-41053 GCA_000969725.1 Ophiothrix spiculata
CGGGCCGGGCCGGGCGGTTTTCGTCTCCTTGTTTCCTTGGGCAAGAAACTTTACTTGCTCCGTGGTCGGACAGTCACGTAAAGCCATGGGTCCCCTGTACAAATAGACTCCTTCATGGGGTATGCATGTTATGCAAGTACTTGTATCATTGATTGATTGATTATCACAAACCAAAGCACACTGGCCAATATTTGAACTTTGACTCCAACCACCATCTTGAACATAAGCGGTCAGTAGTCAGAACCTTAGTCGTTAGAGTTGACAAATTGGTCACCTCAGCAGATGATCAAAAACAAGAACTTCAACATGTCAAATCTGCCTTATGTGCAAACGGATACAAAGACTGGATGTTAAAAACTCCAAAAGCAAAGAACAAGAAAACTACGAACTCTGAGCAAAGCAACACAAAGATCAGTTTGCCACTCCCTTATATGAAAGACTTGTTCGAGAAACTAGCCAACATTTTCCATGACCATGGAGTGAATAGCTACCACAAGCCTATCAATACCATCAGATCCATTCTTGTACCCCCCAAAGACAAAACCCCTGATGCCAACAAATGTGGGGTGATTTACAAATATGTCTGCCCACAATGCTCTGAAACTTATGTTGGTGAAACTATTAGAGCCCTAAGAGTCAAGAGTGGAAGAACATGCTACCCTTAAAAACCCTCTTACGGCTATTAGCGAACACTGCACTAAATACAACCATAAAGTCAGTATGGAAAATGTCCAAGTCGTAGGAAGGGAAGAACATTTCTGGAAACGGAAGATGAAGGAGGCTATGGAAATAAGGACCCTACAACCAACTCTCAACAGAGACACTGGCTACGATCTGCCGGCCATCTATGACGTTCTGCTGTCACAAGACCACCCGCTTTGACTAGGAGGATTTCACCACTACGCTGAATGAAGAGGTTGAGAGAACCTCGCAAGCTACGTCGCTGCAATTTAAAGACTCTGAAAAGGTATCTATATATTACTAATGTTGGTAATGTCTCGAAAATATTGGTTCGTTCAGTTTATAGACCTGACGGGGAAGTGTTCTTTTTGTCTATGCGCTGTGATGGGAATTTATTGAGCGCTAGTATATCTTGTGATTATTACATTAGAGTAAATGGGGTGGGTTATGTTCGGCCTGTTACAGTTTATCCACTTATCCTCCCATTTATGAAATGGACCATCAACATAAATTATTCAGTTTACATTTGAAATGGTATGATATCTTAGTCATCAAAAGAGGGTGGTAAACATCTACTAGTTTTTTTAAAATTACATTTGCATGAAATCAGAAATATATTGATACCAGGAATAGATTCGTTCCCCGTCCGATTCTGTGGATTTACTCCATCAACGGCGGGAGTATGTCAATTATAAATATGGTCTATTAAATGGGGACACCATACCAATTACATACCACAAGCTTTTTGTAAATATACCATTTGAAATGTAAAACTGATCATTCACATCGGTGATCCATTTCAGTCATAAGTAGGATAAATATTGTGGATCAGTGGATACCAACAGGGAAATTCATCTTCACATTTCTAATAATCTAAACCAAATAATGCACAACTGTTTCTCTTCGTGAACCCTAGTCGCACTTGCAACCCTCGCCTATATAGTTCACTAACTTAATAAATCCAATAACTCTACATAGAACACTGATCTATAAAGCCACTGACAGCCGAGCCTCAGGACTGGCGTACCTCACTTGTCAGTAAACCATATCAGTCGAGCACTATAGTAGTGCTACCTGAACCCTTACACTGGGTATATATAGCCACTAAGATTATGACCAGTTGAAAAATAAAACAAGTCTGTTTCCTGTGACCTGCGCGCATATTTAACGGTCTGAAATCACGCATAGCTTTTTTGCCCCTCTTATTTCTTTGAAAAAGCAAAATATTGACAAAATGATAAATCCCGATAGTGGGGAAAGAAATATTCCTCCCAAAAAAGTTTACTGGTATCATCGGACTACTCATTGAAAACAATATTCATTTCACATTCCCTTTTGACTTCTGAAAGTAGACTAAATTTTTCCAATATTCAACGTACAAATTGGGAAAAAGTTACCCATTAAGCAATCAGCTGGCAATAACATGGTGCGAAATGCTTTTCAAGAATCGTAAAAACAAAAATTAAAAAGAAAGCATTCTGCATTGCAATTTTCAGATTTACTACACTACAGGAAACGGACTTGGTTTTTCTTGTTGGCCTTATAACATCATTAGACACTCTGGAATATGCTAACATCACAGGCCTCGGCTCCAAATAATTTTTTGAACATGTGTTCAAGGATATTATGACTTTAACATTACACTATGGAGATATATAATCTGCAGTGTTTTGGATATCAATTTGACCTTTCATACCTGGCATCATGTTGTTCAATAATTTTAACACCATAGAATGTTGATCTCAAAGATTTTTCATAAGATCAGGCACCAATTATTGCAGTTGAGTCAATTAGCACAACAGAGGACACATCAGGCCTGCAGTTTCATGATTGTGGGAGTCGTGTTGCTCTGTCATGGATTACAAGGGGGGAAAGGAAGAAGTTTAGGGTTAGACGATGTGGAAGTACCCCAGGAAAAAAAAAGCAAAGTATCATTAGTTTGGCCAAATTTTTTTTGTTGCGTTGCCCTCAGCGACCGACCCTATTAAAAAAAAAAAAAAAAAAAGAATAGGGTCGGGAAATCGAAAGCACCCAATTTGGCTCAGATTGGGTGTTTTTAAAGAAAATAATGGAAAAAGCACCCAAATTTGAAACTTTGGGTGCTTTCAAAAAAGCTCCAAAAAAATATTTTCTGACCGACCCAAGACTCAATTTTCAAGAAATTCCACTTGAGAGCAACACAAAATTTTTTTTCTGGGCCTTGTGGGTGGTTTATGACGTGACTACTTGTCATGGATGCAAGGTTATTGACTTGTGGGGGGGGGGGGTACTGGTACTGACTGTACTTGCATACAAGAAGGCCACCAATAATGAATAAAACACTGCATTTAGCTGCAAATGTCACAATTACAACTTTATTCATTAACTTTCTTCTTGCACAATAGAGGGTTGTATGTCACCTGACCGTAGTGTCTTCACGTTTTAAGGAACCCATAATAGTGCCTCCTTAGGTGGTAAGTCATCTTGAATTTCAAAATAGCTGCCAGGAAATATTATTTAACTCATCATTTGAATGATCGCCGTAATCTTAGTGGCTATATCCGAGTATGGGTTCAGGAAGGAAAACATTATGCATTATTTGATTTAGATTAATAGAAAACTGAAGATAAATATCAGTGTTGGTATATATATCCAATGATGCTACAAAATCATCCCATTTATGAAACGGGCCTTCAACGTAAATTATTCAATTTACATTTAAAATGGAATCTTAAATAAAGAGTTTGTGATAAGCATCTAGAATGTTTAGTCCCCCATCAACCATGGCATGACCTACATACATGTACTTCTCTAATATCTGAACCGTAAACTCATTGACAAAGTGTGTTACCTACTATATGTCAGCTCTGACCCAGCACTGCACAGCTAGGCCATCTCATGTCAGCAAATTCATCACTACACTTTTCATGAAGCTCTACAATATCCATGATATGAAAGGCAAAAAGGTTTCTATCAATAAAAAACCACAGATTCTACTCTAAATTTGCATTGCTGTCTAATGTTGAGTTAACACGTCAAGGACATAGTCCCCATTGTCTCATACAAAATTATGCTACTTTTGTCAAAAAAGACATGATGAAAGAATTGTCTTTTAACACATCTGAAGAAGGTACGAAGAAATACCAGAATTTTCATGGTGACAGGATCTAAATGCTTGTCAAGTTGATAAATACTATATTCAGAGTGATCTGCACGCCGAGATCACCAGAAAAAAATAAGACAGCCAAGATAATGGTTGATGGATTCGCCGATATTGTGTTGATGTCAGCAATTATGTCCTTTGTACGTAATGTACACATAGAGAATCGGAAATGGCAGATGTGACACTAACAAAGATCGGAATCGCGGTCGATTCCGATCTGACTTGAGTCAAATCTTGGGTACAATTCCGATCTTGGGTAAATCTTGGGTCACACACTAGTTCTGAGGCATGGATCCTCACCTAACAGCTTAAACAAAACCTAGATATAAAACTTCCACGGGCAGTTTTCAATATATGCTGGAAGGTATCCAACCAACAACTACAAGGGGGCGCTGTATATTAGTGTGGTGGTTAGCGATCTCGCCTCACACGGCATTGGGCCCGGGTTCGATTCTGAGGGGACATTAAACCGTCGGTCCCATATACAGAAGAGTCATACCTGTACATGTAGTCGCAGCCAGTATCGTAAAGAGTAGTAGTATCTACCCCTGACTGTTCCTAACCCCGTTTTGGTCAATTTTCTGGACTTCAAAATCCGCCTGTGCGTCATATCCTCAAGCATATGAGGTTGCACAATATTGGAAGAAAGAAAGATATCCACAAAATTCACAGAAAGAAGACTGTTAAGAAGGATGCTGGTCAATTATTTACCATCACAAAGAAGAGACTACTAGCAAATTCATTCTCTGGGAGCCAAAACATGGGACTTACAGTGCTGCAGAAATGAAATGTATCTGTAGACTCTCTTCCAAGCTAGAATACAGAATGTGTAACTGAACTGGCAATGACAAGAAATCCCAACATAAGGCATATATATTTAGCACCAGGGTTTTGTTAGATCGCGCCAACATAAGAAAGATCAAGGAGAATGTATATACCTGATGCCCTGATGTATAGAAAAACAAACATCAACAGCATAAAACAAACTTCCCATAAAACAAAATAATGAAACTTTGAACTCTAAAAGGGATGTGTAAAAATGCACAATATCCACTCACAAAATAATAGTGTGCCAACCTTCTAGGAACAGGGATGTGAGTGTCATGTGATAAAAAAGCTGAAAATAGTGACAAAATGCTCAAAACAGGCTGAAAATGAAAAAAGCTAAAATTATGACTCTTTGAAGGCATAAAAAGGCTGAAATCAGCTTAAAAGCTGAACTCTCACACCTCTGTAGGAAGCGATATAAAATAGGGATAAACAAACTATCATAGCTGACCACATTACTGGCTTGCAATTGGTGTTTCCAACTTCAAGCACAGAATCCACATAATCAACAAGTCCACTTTCTTCCAGAACTTGGAAACACTAATAGCAACTAATGATCTGCAACAGGCTTCACCACCAGTGGAGAAACTTAGGACTCGTCAGCGCTGATTCTTGGCCATGTGCTCCGGATGCCTGAGGATGAACCATGCAAAGAGTATGCATTATACATTCCATCACATGGGAAAAGGAAACCAGGAAAACCTGTTTTCTGCAATACATCCAGAATCTTGTGAATGATACAAAGTACATGCTGAGCCCGAAAACGTTAGCTGATATGGCTCAGGACCGTTGCATATGGAGAAAACTTGTAGTCGCCTGCTCCGCAGTTGTCTGATGATGATGATGCTGACAGGTGGTAAAGACTAAACTCTTTACAAGCCAACGTCGCACAAGTCATTGCAATTTTGTTCCTTGCCATTGTGTCTTTTTCATTGCTTGTTGACATAATATTGAACAGAGAATACAAAGAAAAGTCGGGATCATTCACTGCTTACCGTTGCCTGTCATATTCCCAATATTTGTCATAGTGAGTATTGACTGAAAACCAAATGCACATAAAGTGCCAGGCGCGGGAATCGAACCTGTGACCTTATTGGTGCAAGACGAGGGAACTACCGCTGCACCAACCCGCTCCACCATGGACCATGCAATCGTGTAAGACAATGGGGACCACATCCCTGATGTGTGAAGTCTCAACATTTAACAGCAATGGTAATCTAGATTTTGTTTTACAGCTTTCTATTGAGAGAAGACACATTGGGCCATCCACATCAATGGAATCATATTTCCTTCACAGGGGTGTATTGTCCCATTATGACAAACTACTACATGTAATTAGACATCCTGCCATGCAGTACTGGTCCAGCGCTGGCAAATGGCTCCAGAAATTCTCACATACCGTGCGTGAAATATGTGATTGAGAACGGTATCTGCAACTTTAATTTATATACTCGTATACGTCATACCATGACATGATGGGGACAAACATATTTATTGCTCACCAAACACTCTTTGTAAATATACCATTTGAAATGTAAAACTGATCATTTATATTGATGATCCATATTTCAGTCATAAATGGGATACATTTGTTAGATCAGTGCATATACAGACACTGTTACTTATCTTCAGTTTTCTAAATTTAAATCAAATCAAATAATGCACAAATGTTTCTCTTCTTAAACTCTCACACTGGATATAGCCACTAATTATGGCTCTCATGTTCACATGATCCAAGTTATAAATGAAACCATATATTTCCTGACAGCCATTTTGAAATTCAAAATGACTGTCCCATCTAAGACACCAATATTTAAAAAAAACATGGGTTCTTTGATACTTACAAATATAAAGGTAAATACATCATAATTAGGTGTCTATGATATCACAGCATACCAAATAATCTGTACAATACATCTTATAAATAATACTAAAAAAATATCATTTATATTAAAAAGATTCTAAAAATTAATGATACAAAAAAGCTAAAAATGCATCTTCAAAGATTAAAAATGTGTTTAAAAAGCATGATCTCAGCATTTCATAAATACATAGTTATTATATTATTGCTTTATATTTAACACTCAAATTGTAAAACTTAACAGCAGGTATACCTGAAAAAAAAAGTTCCATCAGAATTTTTGCAAAAGTACCTCTAATACAAAAATACAAACTATGGATGTTTTTTAGGCCTTAAAAGGCCTAAAAATTGTTTGATTGGCGTAACATAAGTAGATAAATATTGCGTTATGATCACAACAAAAAATAAATAGGGCAGATAGGTCGGATTTTTATTTTTTTAAGCTTTCATATTTTTTTCTTTTGGTTTTTGAAATTAACACTAATAACCACAGGACACATAGAGAATGGAGCAATAACATTCCATGTTCCCACCTTTCATTTTTATAACAATCTGGACTATATAAACAGCCTGAAAGTGAAATATATGTGGTTGCCATGCTTAATTTTACTATTGTTATCATATACACATAAAAATAAAAATGAAGTCTAGGGTACACCAAAAATAGGGTCGGATGGGATACACCAATCAAACATTTTTGTTAGTCCCAGTAGTCATGGTTGAAACTTTTGGCTCTCGGAGCACAAAGGAGAAACATACATTTTTTGTTTTATAGGCCCTATAAAACTTTTACAGAGATTAGATTACACCACAGATTTTGAAGTCATATATGTATAACTCTGTGTTTAATTGTGGACTGCCCATAGACACACACATTGAATCAATTTGTCAGCACTTTTATTAAAATAGAGCAAAAAATAATTGTGGATTGCTGTAGCATAGTGCAATTTACAAATACAGTGGAACCTTGTTAACACAAAATCTTTTAACACAATGTTTGCTGGGTCCAGAAGGAATTGGCACACTGTTATTTTGTGAGTGGATATATTGTGCATTTGTACATGTCCGATCTATAATCTAGATGAGCTCTCTGGTCCTAGATAGCTCTTGCTCAGAGCACTACCCTCAGCAGTAAAATCAAAAGTTTTTGCGCTTTTTCTCAAAAGTGCGAAAACAAATGTAGCACGAATAATACCACTTATACAATACCACACTCTTTATGATACTGGCTGCGATTACATGTACAGGTATTACTCTTCTATACATGGGACCGACGGCTTTATACGTCCCCTCCGAAGGACGACAATCTCTCATGAAATATTTACCCAACTCTAAATACTTCATGTGGGCGGAGAATTGAATATCTGACCCCAGATTCCCATTAAGTCAGACAAAGATATCTTGGCAAAGATTTCACTCTGGCAAGGTGGCTCTCCCCGGAATCAAACCTGGGCCCATTGCGTACAAGGCGAGATCGCTAACCACTACACTACAGCACCCGTATATGATTCGAAAAATACAGACAAATTTATTTCCCCGAATGTATGGTCATATTGTTTTCTGTGTTTTAATCGGCTGCTTGCTGCATATACTTCATGGTTTATAAGCCTATTGCATGGTTTCGTCATTATGGGGAGAGCCTCGACCTGGCTTGTGAGATGAATGGGAACTTACATAATATTAATAATATATTCCCTCTCTCAAAAACCACTGACCTTACATGAAGTGAATACATTGTTATGTAACAGACTAGTTTAATTGACTGTTAGATCGAGGCTCCCCCCCTGCAAATGGCAACCGTGCAAGTAGTGAATAGAGTATATGGAATCCCTCTTCTTCATGAGTGTGCAAGTGCATGTATATTGATCAAGCATCAGATTTAGAGACCAAACGTTTGAGCTCTGGTCTTAGAGATTTCATGATTTATGAACTACATGTGCACCATCCTGAAGAGAATAGTTGACAGTTAATAAAATTGTTGGCATTGATTCATGCATATTCTTATAAAAAGAGTAAAAACAGTATAAAAATGATAATAAATATATTGCTCATATAATGTCAAGGTGCTTTCTACTGGAATGATTTGGTATCTATCTATCTATTTGGTATCAAATATATATTGCTTAATATTGATCAAGCGTCAAATTAAAAAACTGAAGTTCTGAGCTCTGGTTATAGTGATTTCATGATTTATGAACTACATGTGCACCATTCTGCAGCTGACAGTTAATAAAATTGTAGGCATAGATTCATATTCTTATAAAAAGAGTAAAAACAGTATAAAAATGTTTTGCTTATGAATATAATGTCAAGGTGAATCTACTGGAATGATTTGGTATCTAAATATACTATACTGCTCAATTCTGCTCAACAAAGTAAAAACACAGTATGTTCATTGCATATATATTGCAAGCTACTTCCTTTTCCCTTGGAGAAATGATCCTGCAGATATTTGAGCAGACAACCAATGCTCTTTCTTAACTTTAGACAGTATCTACTACATCAAACATAGACTCACCAGGTATACACTGTATGCAGCGCCCAATGAAGGAGCATTCGCACAGGGGACCAACGGTAGAGTAAAGTTTCTTGCCCAAGGAAACAAGGAGACGAAAACGGCCCGGCCCGGGACTCGAATCCACAATCTCTGTATTACGAGACCCCTCTCGCTAATGTACATAGAAATCTTTTGCATGAAAATGAATTGCAGTGATATTTTGAAAAGTATCTGCTATGCTTTATAAATGCACATACTGTGCGTTTTTACTTCGTGGGGCAGTTATACAGTAGAAACTCATTATAACGAAATCTGATATGAGAAAAACCCTGTTACAAAGAAGGATTTTTCCTATACCATTATACTAATTTCTTTTGTTTTTTATTATATTCAAAACCCTGATATAACGAATGTTTGGATATAAAGAAGTAATTGTTCTGTTCCCACCAACTTCGTTATAACGAGTTTCCACTGTATGATACATTAAAGGTAGAGTAAAATAGAAAATATACAATTCATGAATGATATACAAATATTGAATGCCTCAAGAGTGTAACAGTACAAAATATATAATGGTACAGTCAAAATTTAACCAATGATATATTTTAAGAATTATCACACAAGTTTAGGCAGTCAATATTTGTTTTTATGTTATTATATCAGCTGGCTTTTGTTCATGCATCAAACAATTAAACGGCTTGAATAACTCTAATCATGATATAAAATTCAATATTAGATCATGATACAAAATTCAATATTATAGTATAACAAAGCCATAAGTTATTATTTTACATCCTTGAAAGATCCTTGTTCATCTTGTGGGAGCAAGTCTCATATGTAGAACATTTGATCATTATGCGGGTACAAGAAAGTCGTATCTGCAATGGGTGCCCCAAATTTTATTTATAAACTCCGCGCCATAGGTTCTTACCCATTATTGCGACACGCCTGAAGATGCATTAAATTATTTTTTTTTCACATATTTTTTGGCACACCAACCAAGTCTCATCGATTTGTAGTCAGAATGTATCAAATTCTCCAACCAGCGACACCGATTTACAAAGAACGGATGATTTAAAAAATTTACCTCTGAATTCAATTGTTGTAAATTTCTGAACGACACACTCAGGGTAAAATCAAAAATACCATGACTGCACACCTTGAGTAGCCGTGATCAATAACACTCGGATTCGCTAAACAGAACGGGCTATTCAATTCATTGTGATGGCACACGGTAGAGCATTATTTTGACCCGTTGGAGACCGTATTGACCGTAACCACTGGCCCTGTACTCATTATACTGATAATGGTTCTCTGCGTGTAATTTATCAATTTACAACAATTGATTTCAGAGTAATTTTTTCAAATCATCCGTTCTTTGCCCATCGGTGTCGCTGGTTGGAAAATTTGATACATTCCGGCTTCAAATCAATGAGACTATGTTGGCGTGCCAAAATTTATATGAAAAACATGAATTTAATTCATCTACAGGCATTTAGAAATCATGGGTAAGAACTTATGGCGCGGAGTTTATAATACCTCATTACCAGAATGTAAAAATCCATCAAAATGTCCGTGTCATATGTCAGTGGCTCTTGAAATGGTTCCAAGGTGATGGTGTCACCTGAAGAACCATATCATGAACCTATGACCAGGGCTGCCAACTTTGAAAAACACAACAAATTATTTTCAAACCTCAAAGAGTATTTTTCATTAAAAAAACCATATTTTTGTAAATATACCTAGTAGAAATCCTAAACATTACTTCAACCACTTGCCTTGTGTTTCTTTGTTTTCATACAATTCCCAATGGCATTCGCGTCAGCATGAGCCACGATAAAATAAACATTGCACTGTCATAAAAATGTGCATCATGCATGATATTTATCCTTCCCAGCTGCAGGTATCAAAAAAGACCATCGTTTGTTGTAGTCACTAATAAATTTCTGTTAGAATGCCGCTAGTACTTTTCTTCACCGATCCCATCATCCAAAACTGGTAAAATCCCAGCAAAATTGCCATACAAAATTGTAAAAAAATCAGCAATCTTTGATAAAATCTATTTCCACCCGCTCTGTTGCAAAAACAGCCCATCATGTTATACAGATAATAGCCTATGGTACAAAAATCAGCTCTTCAACATAACACATTATTCGATTGCAATGACAAAGTCAACATAAATGATACCTCATCAGGCCCTTACTAGCAGGGAAAAGAGTGAATTTGGGATTTTAATTACACGCACCACACTGAATTTTTACAAATAGCTGTACTTCTAATACATTAGGTTACATATGGTCATCAATGACATAAAAAACATACTCGAGTATTCTGTATCAATTCTCATACTAAAAAACATACTAGTTGGCAGCCCTGTATGACCCAAGATTGGACATTATACAGTGTGGAATCCAAATTTATGAAAGGGCTATTGAAGCCACAAACTAAATTCAGATCATTCAATCGGGTATTCAATTCTAAAAACTACATATGCTGTACCTTTAAGTTTCAATACAGTTCATACATTTGGATTATATATTACAATTTTTATATAAAAACAAAATATACCTGGCACATCATAAATATCTATGGACGGAATAGTAATGTGGAATGTTTCAAAGTGACATTTTAGAACTTCTCAGAGTTCACATTACAAAAATTTACCCATGTTCTGAACTTCTGGGGTTACAGGGGTGATTTTGATCTAAAGCACAAACATAGGGTCAAAATCACTTACAATGTATTCACACTTTTAAAGTGGTTTCAATCTAGGATTAATCCACATCTAAGCATATTATAAACCTAGTGTAAACATGGCCTAGGCTTATAAAAAATTGAATAAAAATACACACACACACCGGTCTAAACATGGCACCATTGAATTGTCATTTATCATGCTAGATTTGAGTAAATAACTATCTCCATTTTCCTAGTATTATTTCATGAATACCCTATCCTCATGATTGATACCACAACAAACATTTCTGTGTCAGGAACTTGGGATGCACTATAAAAGTCAACCGGTGATTAACTACCCAAAACCGCTGGTTCTGATCCGTTGCTATACACTCCCGCTCTAAAGTATTTCCGCACAATAAAAACATTCAAAAACCTCGTTTTTTATATTAAACGACCTAGAATCATTAAAGATTCATACTAGTATAGGTAACTTATCTATTCAATATGAATAAATCGATGTTTCTTTTAGTATTTGATCTTCCATTGCTATAAAAATGGCTGATTTCATGAACCATATACAAATACACCACAAGTACAAATCTCATTACTATTTAACTAATCAATTTTTCAAAACCTCATTATTACCTTTTAACAGGATAGAATATTTTCAAGTCGTAAGTTTTAAAACAAATGCGCAGAAATGTATATAAACTCAATGTTTTATGTGCAAATGAAGGTAGGAATGTGCATTACACACCATATTTTTCAAATGATTAGTTAGTTCGATAATTATACAATACAGACTCTGTCAAAAAATGATGAAAATCAGATAAACGCCTTTTGAGATATGGCTGAATAAAGTTTTTGTGCGAAAATACTTCTAAGCGGGAGTGTATTGTTCTGAACAAAACTGGCCAGAACTGCTGGTTCCCGCTGATCAGTTGCTGGTTGAGATCTGAAGTGGCCCTTACAGAGCAGATATTTTGAAAAATTCGAAATCTGCTGAACCCCTGCTGAATATACTTCATTTTTATTTATTAAATTTGCCTGCATACTACATGGTTTAACTCGAGCTTAATGCACGTGGCTGTCAGCGTTTCAATCAAGAAGTGCACAAACAACATGACTTCCATGCAAACAAGGCTGGCACCGGCTCCAAAAACCCCACGAATGGAGAAACTTAATCCTTCAAAATACTGTAGCTACACTAGTCATCTTCATGAGCTGCTTGTATAGCATCCTCCAAAAGTGCAACGAACCCAAGTTTTATGTCGTAACTTTCTGTGGCACATAACAGCTCACGTTTTGGTGTCTTCAAGGTAAATGCATAGCGTAAATCTGTAAAGAACAAGTATGTGTCATTTATTATTGAAACAGGTTGATTTAAGAAAGAACTCTAGGGTGATCACCAAGGATATAGCCCAAAGAAAGCCTCTGATGAAGTTTATATCCATTGAGGTCAAAGATCTTTCTTTATTCAGTTTTAAAAGAAGGAAGAAGATCAAAGAACCGTAAAAAGGACCAGCAGAAATGAGTATGGACAAAAAACCAAATACACATAGGGGTAATATACATGGGAGTGCAATGAATGTGCATCTCTGTAAGCCGCTTTGCAGTAGACTGTGGCTACACGGGCGTCAGATCCAGATCTGCTGTACAGAACTCTGGGTAAACGGTCTACGGAGATGCAGTCTCAGATCTGGATCTCAGAGATGCGCATGCGTCTGCGCCCCGTGTATAGATTGCCTCATAGAGGGCTAAGACAGGGAATTGAAACCCGGAGTCATTGTTGTAAAGAGAGGGAAGGATATAACGCTGCGCTCTCCCATATCAAGTAAATCAAGTCCATCTGATATTCTTAAGACAAAAATGAGCAGAGGGTGCCGGATTTTCAAAAAGTGGACCTTCTGGAAAATTTTAAATTCTGTCAACCTTAAACTAAAAAGTGACAAGCAAAAAAAAAATGGATTTGTTTTTTTTTTCAATATAAATTTTGATGAATTAAAAGGTATATTAACAGAAAGTTAAGAGATATTCAAAGGGGCTATCAGAGATAGATACATTAGAGACTGACTTGCATCGGTGCTGACTTGAGATATTAAAGCCTCAAAAGCAACGTAAAAAGACATTTGACTATCACTCTGCTAAGGTTTCTCTATAGCATGTGTAAAATGCCAAATTATGGACAGTACTTTTGACCCATGGAACCGTAACTGCCCAAAGGTGTTTTCTCAAGTCATAGGGCGTCCACGTACCAAGTGGCAATAAAGTGCAGAGTAATTTTGGTCCCTTGAGGCCATGTCCTACAACCCCTTTTTATTCAATTTTTTTGGGTCAATTTTTTGGGAAAAAAATTACCGGTATAATAACAAAATAATCTGACCGACTGACTGACCGTCATTTTTACCATTGAAGGGCAAGTCAACATTTCTTAAGCCTTATACTTACATTTTGTATCTGGAACATCAACAACTAGTAGTCTATCAAGAGCAACGGATGAATGGTAGATAAACTTGGTTTCACATCGCTGTGTGTACGGGATATGACGGTGACTTCTGACGGTAACAACTAAGGCATCGTTGAAAAGAAATACCGCAAGATCTTGAACATGGTCGAATATGCTGAAATTATTTAAGAGGAATTGACTTGTGGTAAATAAACACTGTTTCATATCACTAAAATTGGATTTCACAAAGTCGTAAAAACCCTTCATAAGTGCTCGCCTCATTGTAAGGTATATGAATTTTACATTGGAAAAACTGAACCCTTCTTTAACGTTGCGAGGACTCCAGAGGAGGTCATAGCTAACGATGGGTTTTGGTCTTCCAGTCACCAACAAGTTTTTTACAAATTTTACATTGGAAAAATTGAACCTTTCGTTAACATTGCGAGGGCTCCAGAGGAGGTCATAACTAACGATGGGTTTTGGTCTTACGATCACCAAAAAGTGACCTGAAAAATCATTCTGAAAATCTGCCCTGAAGGAAATGATGTCATACTGGCCTCATTTTAACCAGTTTTAATTGTGAAAACTCTGTTTGGAGGGAATTTATGGTGAATCGCTCTCGCAGAAAAATATCTGACTGCTTGTCAAAATAAACTGTCAAAAAATGAAACAAGATACTTCAATTTAACAATGCAATATGAATTCTTCATATTTTAAATCACATCACAGCTCAATTTCAAGCATTTTAGAGTAGGTTCTGTGAATACCCAATGAGCAAATAGTACACCTATTTGATCATGGCTTGGTTCCAGTAGCTATTTAGAGGTGTAGAACCTAACGCAACCAGTCGACTTTAATTTAGTGGCACGATTCATAGAATATATTCCTGTGCACGCTCAATGCATTTGGGTCATTGTTATGATGAAGGTGAATTACTCGAGTACAGCAAAGTGTTCTTGTTTTGCATTTTAAAGCGCACAAACCCTTGGTGACCTGGGCCTGTTTCATAAAGATTTGAATCAAGCAAATCAAACGTAAATTTTCCTTGTATCATCCTTTTGTTTTTCGCTTGATAAATCTAACGTACGCTTGATTCAAATCTTTATGAAACACGCCCCTGCTCTTGTAATAGTACTAAACTCTTATTCCAACTTGTTTGATTCACATGTAATATCCTTACCCAGACTGGCGATTACTGTTTGAACGCTCCCATTGCGTAAGATGAAGCTCCTTTATAAGATACCGATTGGCTTCTAGTAGGGATGGGCAATTCTTGATTCTCTGCTGTAATTGCAACAACTCTGCTTCATGTTTCAATCTATCCATGCACTACAGATACAAAAATAATGGAAGCAAAATTGTTTCTCTTTTCCATAACTTATTTCTTTGGGTAAAAAATATAGATTTTGAAATAAGCTCTCACTGTTTTGTTAACTGTTTAACTCTTAGGCTTGGCATCCAAAGACGTTTGCTCGCAAGACACATTCGCTCTCCCTACCAAGAAAACTTTGCTCTGACAGGAAGCGACATTCGCCTAACAAATTTCAATATTATTGAAGTCATTAGATTTCCTACAAATCATAAAATTTTGAACGCAACAAATGCGTAGAGTAAACAAGGGTCTCAATTTATGCAGTATGAAAGACTTTTCTTTTCATGCAATCGCCAAGTCGAAGAAACTAATCAAGATACGCGCCATGCATTTTCATTAACGATGCGTAGTCGCACACGCTCTCATCATACGCAACCTGCAGATTTGATTTGTAGGAAATTTGATGATTCCAATAATACATTCACTACACATCAGTTTGAATTGGAGCGAAGATTGCTCCAAATACTCTTGGGTTTGTTTATTCAATAATCATAGCACTACAACATGCGCGAGTGACATTCGCTTTCATCGATGGAAATGATTTTTGTGCAACAAGAGTGACATTCGCTCTCTGTTTTAGCGAATAAGTCGGAGTAAACATCTAGAGCGAATGTCACTTGGCTGAGCGAATGTCTTTGGACGCCAAGCCTTATGTTTTCTCTGTCAAATTTCAGTCATAACTTGTAAATCTAAAATGAGCATGAAACATCTTTCAATGTACGACGCAAACTATCGTAACGCAAAACCCACTAATTAATCACCATATTTAGGCTTTCGCCTAACGCAAAACCCACTAATTAATGAGGCTCACTTTGGTGTAAAATCTTATATGCGGTGCTTTGTGAGGTATCAACATAATAAGCTTTCAAAAGTTACTGTTTCATTTATTTTTAAATCTGAGGTTTCAAAACTATTTTGGTTGCTACCCAGGTCAGGCAATTTAGGGAGCTTCAATTTCACAACAGATAATTCTATGATCAACACAAAATGATTGCTTTGATTCAACCGAGTCATTGATTTTAATAACACAGATGTGAAGACTTCTCTTCGAGTCCGTATCACTTTTCACCGCGTCATTTTCATGAATACTGCGACATCCCCTGCTTTTGGAGGGGCCAAATATGGTCACAACATTTATTTTTCGCGCTAGGAAAATTGAGTGTGAAAATTAACGTAGCGCGAAATATACCACTTATACAGTAATTCACCTGATCATGTCATGATAGCTTGAATAGGTAAAACTATCAAAAGATAGTTAAGTTAAACCTCAAATATTGTTATATTTTTTTGGATAAATTCATTAACATTTTATCACATACCTCAATACCATAATTCTTCAACTGCTTAAAGATTTCCTGTGTGCGTGCAAGGTCAGGCCTATCAGCATGGTTATCGGGCGTCCAGTGTTCCAGTGCCACCAAGAGCCGACAGTAGTCATTGATGCGTCTTGTCGGTGCTAGCATGAGTTCAGTAAGCGTCTTCATATGTGCACTTGGTGATCTGTCGTGAGTCTTCAGGAAAGCCCTGAATGCTGGCTGTTGCTCATTGCACTGGATGGATGGGAAAAAAGAACAGATATATATGGAATGGTAAGGCCAAATAAAAAAAATAGTTTGTCTCAAAGCACAAGAGTGGCTTGAAAATTAATGCGCGATGAGATATTTTATTTTTAGTTTTATCCCCAACATAGATTTTTTATGGTATATCACTTATAAATTTCTATATAGAGGAATATTTTAGCGGAGTTATTTTTTCCCGATTTGGACTGAGCCATATTTTTTTGGAGTAATAATTTCACGATTTCAAGCATCTGTCCAATGTCTATGTATAAATACTATTTTGGCGGGGTTTTATTTTCACGGTTGAGAAGTCAACAGTGAAAAGAGCGAAAATAAAACCCCAGCTAAAAATTCTCTCTATAGAGTATAAGTTTTGAGCTCTATATGTTGATGTTTCTCAATTTATGTTTCTCAATTTATGGTTTTCAGTCCATGCTCGCTTACGCAGGTTTTTCTTCGGGTACTCAGGCCTTCCTCCTGCATTCAAAACTGAATTTAAAAAACATCTTGGAGCCATGTTGAAGATAAGCTACCAAGTACAGTACCAAATTGGGTTTCCTTGGCAAAAGCCTAAACAAGGTGATTTTTTTGAAAGCAAAGACTTGTGCATAAACTTATGGTTGTAATAAAGTAAAGAAGACTTTAATTCCAATCATGTTCACAAATTTGTTTTCGGTGAGGAAAAGAATGATATTCAAAAAAATATTCTAGAAAAAAAATCAAAAAATAAAATCTAGAAATTAAAAAAAAAAGTATTTCCTTTCAATGCAGGGATGTGTGCAGATGTAGTAAATTAAATATGAAGTGCAGACTGATGGATAGGGGGATGCCCGAACCATGGTTCCGGATCAACACAATTGTTAAATGCATGTATACCCAATTTGTATAATTCATGTTAATTATTTAATTTCTAAAGAAAACAAGAGTTCTAACTCTTTGTTTCCCATTATTCAGATTTTCGTAAATTTATGATTTTGAATTTTAGACTATGTAATCAAGTCAAATTCTGCAGTCAAATGATTTTATTTTTAAATTATTTACTCTGATCTTACTTTTTTTCCTTTTACAGAAAACCAGATGTTCAAATGTCTAAATGACTGGGTCATAAAAAATGTATCCTTTTAATCTATCTAATAGTGTCTTGTGTATGTTGCATGCAAACTTCAGATATGTCCCATTGAACAAAAGGTAAGGTAAAGTAAAGACTCCACTATAGGGCCTGAGCTATGTTTGTGTGTGTGTGTGTGGGGGGGGGGGGTACACCACTCCTTCAGCACAAACGAGACTGATTTACTTTCCGAATACATTGTACAAAACAGTAGGTACCCCTGGGAGGAGAGGAACAATGTGGATGAAGGATCTTATGCTGCTTTCATACTTTTTGTCGCTTTGCAGCTGTGTCGCTTGGTTTGTTTCACACTTTAAATTGTAGCTTTGCAGTTTTGTCGCTTAGCATATTTGCCGCTTCATGTTGCTCTGAAAGTTGAATTCATTTCAACTCGAAAAATCTTGTTGGGCGACAACATTTTGCAGATATCAATTATCTCAGCGACATGTAGCTTTGCCGCTACTACAACCGTAAGCGACAAGTTTTTGCAAAAAATATATGTCACGTAGCAACAAAGCTGCAAAACTACACAAATAAGAAAGCAGCATAATACTCCACACTGCAGTGGTTGGGCTGGGGCTTGAACCAACAACCAAGTTCAAGTTCAAGTTCAAGTTTATTTCCACGTTTCACAAGTTACAATCATATAATCATAAAGCAATTCTCAATAATACATGAAAATTATAAAAACAATTTTTTAACTTATCAGCTAAATCTTATACAAATGATGTAAAACAAATTTAGTAGAATTTGAAATGACAATATTATTGTACAATATCAATTTGATCTACATAGTATTATAATAATTTGAAGAATAAAATAGTAGCTGAGGATGAGAATTGAATATGTAGGCTATGCAAAAAATAAAATTGAAACATGGTGGGGAGGCCAATAAACTCCTAAGAGCTTTTAGTCTGGCCCCACCTTAAGAAACAAAATGGTAAAGGGAAATTTGATGACAAGGACATTACGGCACAACAACATCTTGATTATGAGTCCAATACTCTAACCGCTGTGCCACAGAGCTTAAATTGTGTTTTAAATAGACTCATAAATAATATGAACTAAATTTTGGAGGATGAACATGCAGCTTGTTCAGGTCAAAGTTTTCCATAAAACAAAGATGCTAAAGTTAAAAATATTGTTACTTGCTACATATAGCATCTGTTATAGTATCTTCATAACATCTAAAATGACGTCTTGCTGGTATGTCATGGGTTTCAAAAAGCCATTGTTGCCTGCCCTCAATAGGGCAAAAGTTTGCAACATGCCAATCAAAGACTAGCTCTTGCACAGAGACCAATTAATTTTTAAAGCACCAGCACTTAAACAACCAAACCAGTCCAGTCAGCGTGAAACATGGATAGGGGAGGGGGGAAGCCCCAAACCATGGTCTGCCAGTTATCTGTCAGGAATCAGCAGTTGTCATCTCATTTCTACTGTTGCAAATCTTCACCCCAGTAGAATTTTCTGTTTCCTTCTTCTTTTATAATATGTGACCCATCATATCGATAGGTACCTTAAGGGGCCCAAAATGAAAATTAATTTTTTGGTCTCTACTGAAAGCTGAGATTTTTAGCTTGATAATGACACCTTACTTTTGGTTATTGGATGTTTGGTTTCAAAGTTATATCCAAATTGGCAAAAGGCATCGAGCTGATTCGGAAAACAATAGTTCTGAGAAAATTGAGTTTAGAGTTTTTGTACTAATTAAAACGTTAATAGAGAGATGATTTTTATCTCAGTTTTTAACACATTTTTTATTATGTTTGGAATGTTGGAACCTGATTAATATGATAGAATACACATCAAAAGTAACATTTCTGATGAAATGATTTTTGACTATGCTCAGCTTCAATCTCGTAATTTACTATGCCAACCTTTTGATGTGGCGGGTCGGATATTTTGCTATGGCATCTTACCTTGTCTATGATATTCAATGCATTTGGGTAATTGTTATGAAAGTTGGTGAATGGCTTGAGTTTTCCTTGGAATTTGATAAAGCAATCTCCTATGCACTGCTGAGGTCCCCATACATCTACACGGCTCCTTAGTTCTTCCAAAAGCTGCCTAATGAGTAACAATGGTAAGAAAATTTCTGGTTATCAGCAATATAATAAGACATGTTGAGACAATTTTGTGACCATTGTAAAGCAACGGTGTCAGATTCTGGGCAGCTACTCAAATCTTGGGCCGTACTTTCTGCGACACAGTGTAGAGCCATATATTTATCCATACCGTAATTTCCAGAAAATAGGCCGCCTGAATACAAGCTGTAACCCTGGAAAAGTAAACAAAAATTAGATTCAACTATCGCCTTATAAGCCGCACCGGCCTATAAGCCGCATCTCAAAATATAAAACTTGAAGTATTGTGACAATTCATACCCTATTTGAAGTGTCTTAAATTGTAGTAATTTGTCCTGGCCTATATGCTGACCTGGCTCTCTTTAGAAGCTAATTAGTGATACTGTGTTTAAACTGGGCTACATTCATCTAGGAGGATATTTTACTGGCTTCATAAATCGCTTTGCTTAGGCTTTGCGTCCAAAGACATTTGCTCACCCGAGTGATATTCGCTCACCCTTCCAAGAAAACTTCGCTCTAAGAGGAAGTGACATTCACTTAACAAATTTCAAGACATTCGCTACACTTCAGATTGAATTGGAGCGAAGATCGCTCGAATATTCTTGGGTTTGTTTATTCAATAATCATGGCACTACAACATGCACGTGTGACATTTGCTTTATCATTTGAAACAATGTTCGCGCAATGAGAGCGACATTCGCTCTCCATTTTAGCGAACAAGTCGGAGCGAATGTCACTCGGTCGATCGAATATCTTTTGATGCCAAGCATACTTGCCAACATTCTAATTTCAGAAAGAGGGAAAATGAGAGAAATTGTTTAAAAAGAGGGACATTTCTGAATATCCTATACATTACTATGTAGAGATATTTGCAAAAAGAGGGACACCTACTAAAATCATCGCGTTTTACGGCATTTAGTTTAGGTCAAAAGAGGGATGTCCCTCCAAAAAGAGGGACAGTTGGCTAGTATGTGCCAAGCCTTATCAAGCAATCATAAATGGTGAAAATAAATTAAATATAGTCAGAAATCATGTATAGGTGGTGTTTTTTTTCTCGCTACATTTATTTTTGCGCTCAAAACTCGTCTAGTGCGAATATTAAAACGTGCAAAGTGATTTAAAATTTGCGGTGCACGAAACTTACTGCACACAAAAATATTGGCATTTACAGTATTGTCTAACATCTGAAAAGTGTGTTGAACATTCAAGGAAGCAAAGTGTATTTAATCCCTAGTATTATGCCCTGCAGTATGCCATCATGTATTTCACTTACTTGCTAACCGGAACTAGATGGTTGATATCTGTGAAAATCATCTTGAGATTATGATGACTTATGATGGCATTGTTAGAATTCAAAGCTTGCAGCAATGGCTTGTAGTACACGTCTCGGATGATTCGCAATTGTTGGTAATAAGCCTCCTCAGACCGGACTAGTTGTAATGCTACGGCCTTACGCCGATCTGGCCCGCTTCCACCAAGCTGAAAATAGATAAGTGAGATTATAGTTAGTTATCTATACTACTTTGAAATATGGCTGGGGAAGCGGGCAAGGCCAAGAAAAAAATAATAGTTTCTCATCCTCGCGTGCATGCTTTTGGCTGCAACATCAAAAATATTTGTTTTTCTCTTTTTACAAATTTTCTTTCCCCCAAAAAAATTTCACTGAAAATCTGAGAACTTTATTTCACAATCTACACTTCTTGATCATTCTTGAAATGTTCTCTTATGCAGAAAAAAAAGAGTATATTTTTTTACTTGGCCCAATAGGGTAGCGGTAATGCTATAACTTTGCAACAATGAGTCGAGTGTTCAGTTTCTAATTAGGCCAAAAAAAATAAATTGTTTGCATTGGTTGTCCTCCACAACGTTTTTTGAGCAAGTGCAGGCAGGCAGATTTTTTTTTTTTTCAAATTAAGTCAAAGTTACACCAAATTATGGTTTCTATAAAGATGCAAATAAGTCTACTGTACCGAAAAATCTCTTTATACAAGTTTAAAAACAGTATTAAAATGGAAACAACATGAAAACAACTACTTAAAAATATTTGCAAAAAATCAAAATTCTCAAAATAAGAAATCTGAAAATTAGGTGCAGTATACTTTGTACAGTAATTTTTTTTCCAGTTTCAAAAAATAAGGGCTGGCAGTCGAGAACAACTAATAACTTTTTTTTTTGGCCTTACAGTGATGTATGTTCCTTTGGTTCTCAGTCCATACTTGTTTCCACCGTTGTTTCTCTGGTTCTTCTGTTTTGCTCTTGCATCTAAAATTGCTACTTGATTCTTCCAAAGTTTGCCCTGTCCAAGTTATGGGAAGCTGATTGAATGATAAATATTACAACCAAAGTACCGTAAACCGGGGTGACTTTGGACTAATTTTGTTGCTACCAACTTTGAACATTCAGAAAGATTGGGTACTTTGTTATGATTTGGAAAATACAGAATTATTTCCCTGTATGGTCAAAAACGGAGAGCGAACTTCGGATGAAAGCGAATGTCACTTGCACATTTTATAGTGCTACGATTATTGAATAAACAAACCCAAGAATATTTAGAGCGATCTTCGCTCCAATTCAATCTGAAGTGTAGCGAATGTCGTGAAATTTGTTAAGCGAATGTCACTTCCCGTTGGAGTGAAGTTTTCTTGGTAGGGTGAGCGAATGTCAATTGGGGGAGCGAATGTCTTTGGATGCCAAGCCTTACCAAAATGACAAGGCTTTAGTCGGCGTATACTATGCATCAGGCCAAAAGACGACTGAAACTTTAGTCCATGCATTTATTACATGTCGCCTTGACCAATGTAACAGCCTTCTTTATGGCCTTCCTGATTCACACATTTCCAAACTGCAAAGATTGCAAAATTCGGCGGCAAGACTGGTTACTCGCACACGGTTTTGTGATCATATTACTCCTGTCTTACAACAATTACATTGGCAGCCAGTAGAATACCGTATTAAGTTCAAAGTTTTAGTCTTAACATACAAATCTCTACATGGATTGGCACCTGTGTATCTGCAGGACCTTGTTAAGAAGTATATTCCACCTCGCAATTTACGTTCTGCTTCTCAATTTAAAATTGTGTCTTCATCAACAGCTACTGCTACT
>JXSR01S024248.1:46434-62526 GCA_000969725.1 Ophiothrix spiculata
CTCGAGATTCAAGTGGTGTGCCCCTAACTTATTAGCCCCCTCAGACCAGACCAGAGTGACCAAGGCTCCTGAAAGGAGTTGGAAATTTTCGAGTGAGTACCATTTATATTGGATCTGATTCTGAGAACTTTAACAAACTAAATGACTTTTATGAACTATCCTGATGAATCTAATACAAGAAAAAATACAGACTAATTTATTTCCTGTATGGTCATACTGGCGTAAGTGCGTTAATCGGCTACCTGTTGCATACTTCAAGGATTATAAAGTTTAGGCTTACCTGCTTATTATTAGCTGTTCTCCTCATTCCCTCTCCTCCACCATTAAACAAGCTGTTATGGCCGGAAGCACCAATGAGTTTTCTACCCAGGTATGCTACTGGATCATCCTGTAATTTTGCAATCAGAAAAGATCACAATCATTTTGATACACATAGCTGAATTAGCATTAATCTCAGATTGAAAGACATGTGTGATTTGGGTGCGTAAGCTCAATTAATGCATAGTCCTGCATACAGTGTCATGTTGTGCGCATTGAATTATGTAATTTGCGCTATTTGTTTTCACTATGATTCAGGGATTCTCTGCGTTTCCCCCTAGCTATAAGAAACTACCTGTATTCGGTGCCTTGGTCAATTCTATGTGATGCAGCTCGAGGACAATTACTACAGTGTACCCCTGGCCGTGCTAAACTCAACTGAAGTCAATAATTCTTAATGTGAAGTTAATTTATTTTTAAACATTAAGGCCCGTATTCCAGAAAGATGTTTAGCTAAATCAAGGTTTTATTTCTTGTCAACAGCACGACTCATTGAACTATTCTGCTTGAAAGCTGCAATGATGCATATCATTCCTGGACAGTTGATGCTCAGTTAAACAATGGTTTAGCTAAACATCTTTCTGGAATACGGGCCTAAAAGTTGCATTGTGCTAAAAGATTCTGCAGAGAAACAAGGTTTTTAGCATGTTCACCCTGTAATGATGGTAACGATATTTTTACACACTATATGTATAGAGCCAAACATGTATGCATAAATGTCACCGATATTTTTACACACTTAATGTATAGAGTCAAACATGTATGCAAAAATTTACATAATCCCACTATTGTTATGTTTAATGCATTGCTGTTTGATCATGTGTACATTAGAAATAGGTTCAATTCGTTATCCATTCCATGCCCGTAGCCAGGATTTTTTTAAGGATTTTAAAAAAGTGGACCTTTTGGAGGAAAAATTTTCAATTTGGTCGACCCTACACTAATTTTAATGGTTTTGACAAAGTGACAAGCAAAAAAAAAAAAAAAAAATCAAAAAAAGGTTTTCAGCAGTTTTTCAAGTATTTTGTGCAGTATTTTATTAAAGAAAGGACCTACATTTACGTGTTTTGGTGCTTTAGGTGTTCTTTTGATGGACATTTAGGGAATTTTTGTGTCCGTTATGTATACGTTCAATTCGTTATCCATTCGGTTGTGTCTGTTATGTATATGTTCAATCGTTATCCATTCGAATGTGTCCTGTATGTAAACGTTCAATCATTTTATGTAAACGTTCAATCATTATCCATTCGATTGTGTCCGTTATGTATACGTTCAAGTCGTTATCCATTCTGTTGTGTCCATTAATAATAATAATAATGAGATTTGTATAGCACCTTTTACAAAGTATGCAAGTCTAGAGAAAAGGAGAGGGAAAAAATTTAGGTAGGAAAAAGATGAGACTTAAGACGGGGACCAGCAACTGATAAAGCACGATCACCCAATTGCTTCTTGGAGCGGCGCACAGAGAAAGTGATGGTAGAATCAGAACGTAGAGCATACATGGTCATATAGAGCTGAAAATAAGAGGACAAATATTGAGGTGACTTCTGGTGGAAAGCTTTGAAACAAAGGCACATTATGTAAACGTTCAATTCGTTGACCATTCGGTTGTGTCTGTTATGTATACGTTCAATTCGTTAACCATTCGGTTGTGTCTGTTATGTATACGTTCTAGTCGTTATCCATTCGGTTGTGTCCGTTATGTATACGTTCAATTCGTTAACCATTCGGTGGTGTCCGTTTGGCACATGTTCAGTATGTACAACTTTTGTAGGTTAGGTGTTATTTAATCTGCCTAAATATGTTGATGTGCTGTGAACCTGATCTATCCCCCCAACCCCACACCATCAATTACAAACATATGGCTTGCTCCATCCTGACCAACTTATTTATTGCCCGGACTGGTCCAAAGCAATCCTATTATCAATCACAAAAGGTAAAGCTCAAGACTACCAAAATCAGTGTTACAATTCCTTTGACAATGTTTACAAAAATTCACAGTGCAGGGCCTTGTGGTATGTAAATTGAACCGACAGCATGCATTTTGTTTACCCTGTTCGGGGAATTATGATAAAATCCATATCATGCCCCGACGTAAATAATAAGACGTTAAATCCTGCTAATCAGGTATAGCTGGGACCAATACCAGGGTTGCAATGCTGCTATGCCGGTTGGCGCTGCCAGCACAGATCTTGGCCGACCGGCATAAATTTACCAATTGTGAAATAGAAATAATCCATATCAGTATTGGAAAAATTCAAGAATTGTTTTGTTTTTAAATGACATTTGAAACAACCCAAACAAAACTCGCACATGAACCTCCAAGGTTTTGTTCGGCATTATAATAATTTATATATGATGTACATGTATTATTGGAAATCCAGGGGGGTGTACCCAATACAGCGCATGCTCTGATAAGAATTTGCTGATATTGATGCGCAATGTATTTTGGGTCAAAAACATGGGCATTTCTTCTAGAAATTAATATATTTCTCATAAATTGCTCATAACGATATAAAATTTGTGGAAAACGATGAAATTGCTGGGATTTTTTAAATCTAAATTACAATTTTGAGTGTGAATTTTGACAAGTGAGGCGATTTTATTATACTGATAGATTTTTTTTCTCACAATAAAAACCATAGGTAAAAGTTCGAAGTAAGCCATTTTTGATGCATAAAATAACATCATTTTAGAGTGAAATTTTAAAAATTCTACCAAACTGAGGTGGGGGGGGGGGGGGTATATCCCCTCGGGCTCCTCCCTGGCGTTGCTCACGCGGCGTGGTGCCAATCCTTCGCTACATTTCCCTGACCAATACAATGCATATTTTCCTTTCTTGGAGGAAATAAGTGTCCTTATCAGTAGGACAGCCAAAACGCGAGATCAAAGGATGCCAACAAAATTATTAAACACAAGGACTTTGCCGCGTTGAACTGCGCACTTTGGGGTCGAAGATGATGTTGTTTCCCGCGATATTTTGAAATATTTTCTTTAAGCAATAAAAAAAAATCTGTTTATCGCCTTGAATTTCTAAAGTTATCACATTAAAGTTCCGGGAAAACCCATATTTTATTTACAGATATTATTCAGTTATAATTGTACAATCTTCATCCAGCGTTTTTGTTGTAAAATTAAGATTTGAAAACAAAAAGTTTGTTTACATTTTTGTTCTCTGAATAGAAAAATATCCAACGCTCTACAATGTTCAACATTATTTTAATTCGCCAGAACGAACTTTGATTTATAAAAGCCGCCTATTTCCAGAGATGGGCACCCTTCAGGAAAGCATGAAATTAACAATAAAAACCCATAACATTAGCCTTCGATTATACACATTTTACTTCAATTTTTACCTGTCTTTGAGAGGCAAACGCGCATTTTTCACTTTGAGGTGTTTAGAAAACCTGCGTGGAGTAGCGCAACGCGGAAGAATTTACGCATTTAACCTCCTAATTACGCAAACGCGATACTGATAGGTAGGCTGATGGGGTAAAAATAGCGCAATGATATTGAGAAATCAAATAAATATCAACAAAGTCTTTTCTTGTCAAATATACAAACGCGATTTTGGAAAAACTAATAAGAGAAGGTTATAGATGATCAAAAGATCTTTATATTTAAAGAAATTCAGAGATGGGCACCTCGTAGTTTTGAAAATATAGATGATACGCAGTTCGACTGGATCGGTTTTGAAGGTAATTCTGTGGAGTTTTCTTGTCGTAAATTTTGGACAAAAGTGTTATGATCAAGTGTTAAACATCTTCAACCTCAAAGATTTTAGAAGACCATATAATTTGAAGTCTTTGCAACATAATCCCGTTCAAAGTGTTCGTTTTCGAGAACGCAAATTCGAAAACGATATTTTTGAAAAATATTTACCATTTAGGGTTATTTTTGCTGGCAAAAACTGCTGCGTAAGGCTACGCGGGACATCGCGTAATGTTTAATACTTTTACGCAAAAGGCCGCTGGCTGTCCTACTGTTATATCCAGGTATTCTGGATTGACTCCTTCTACTTCTCGATAGGCTTTTTAATGACGTTTGGGTTGTTTTGCTGTAATAACCTTGATTTCTTTTTATATGGAAATAAAATGTGATTTGATTTTGAACTGAAAATATCAACTAAATGCAACACAAGTTTATAATAATAGATTCAGATTCTTTATTTCCATTAAAATACATCAAAATAACATAAAAACGGTACAGAATTACGGAGGGCAGGACCGGGAGGCCAATAAGGCCTGTTAAATGTCCTTCCCTATAATACAATGAAAAGTTAAAGACAAAAATACCTGACAGCACAACTATTTATAATATTGGATACATTTCCATTTTCGATTCAGTGAAGGGTTTTGAGGGCCCCACAGGTCTTTACATCACATGCAGATACTGTAAAACAAAAAATATTTGCCAAAATAAAATTTTGCGAATTTCAGAATCTGGGGCTTTTGGCGGCATTTTAATTTCACTAATTGCATCAGCATGCCATTGAAATCAATGAAAATTATTAATATTAGCGGCAAGTTAATTTTGCGATTTTGGGTTATAAGCAAAATTAGCAAAATTAAATTGCTAGCAAATATTTCTTATTTTACAGTTATTTATCCTCTATATCTATAGGCTTACCACTTCAGTCTCTGCTTCCAGAGACGATAACGCCTTCTTCAGGACTGGTACAACCTGCTCAAATTGGCTATTTATTGTGGGTAAAGAATCAAATAATAAGTCACCTGAAATAAACAAGATAATACAGTGGATATGGAGAAATAATCAGCGTATAGTGTTAAATGGTGTTAAGTTTTATTGGGGGTCTCAAATTTGGTTTGGGTAGGGACGTGCCTCTGCGAAATTTGAAAAGCTACCCATCCAAATACAAATTTTCAAGAAAAAGGAACCCATCCTTGTATCAAATCTCCCAAATTGTGAGTTAAATCTATTCAACAATCGCATGATGTTTTTGCCCAAACTTGAATTATATTGGCAACATTTTGATAAGTCTGTTTCAAAATTGCATTTTTTTTGGTATAAATTTTGCTCCATTCGGTATCATTTTCTTGAATGATGGAATTAAATGGGTTTCATCACTGGCATATCTCTACCCAAACCAAAATTATATTTGGGTGTAGCATGGCATAATTCTCTATTAGTTAAGTATTCCACAAACAATAATGAAAAACAACAAATCATTTGTTGATATGATTGAATCTAATGGGTTATTATCATTTTCCCCTCAGTACTCACTTACCCATCATGTCAGCAAGTACCTGATCTTGTGTTTGGTTGAAATATGGACGGAGATGTAGAAGACATGACTGAGTAGCCTCATCCACTCTATCAGCCATGGCTAACCAGGCATCTAATCTGTCTAGCTGGAAGTACTGGTTCGTTGGGTTGAAATCGGACCTCTGGTCACTCAGCCAAGGGCCTAATACTGAAAAGGAATGTTTCAAAATTAGCTATGTGAATTGGTACTCATATCATGCCCATGGCCCCCATCTCAACACAATGGTAGTACACAGGTGGTGGCGGCCGCGAATCATTAGAAGCTAGTACTGAAATTAGGGACTAAGGATTTCTAAAACGCAAATTTAGGGTACATTTTACGTGTCTTTCTATTGGCGAATTGATATTGAAAATATTACAAAATCATATTTTTTACCTTTATTCAAATAATAACAAAAGTGCTTCTGTAGTGATACACTTTATTATATTATTCAACATCCGCCGGGTTCACGTATTAACCCCATTCGTAGCAAAGTATACTTTGATCAACACTAAATAGGTGGGAATTACGAGGCTTTTCTTCATCCGCAAGTAAACATAATCCCACTTACATGCGCGCCGTAGATGCTGATGCACAACTCACATGTATAATGCACGCTGCGTATCCTACAGCTATGTTCAGCTGTACTCACACGCACCTGTACCAATTCATGATGTGAAGAGGCCCGCCTATTTGGTGTTGATCAAAGTATATATAATTCAATTTAATTCGAGGAATTACTTTTCTACGTATTGAAATAAAATGACCGAAACTGCGGTAGGATAAAAGAGGCATGTAAAGAGGCATGTCCACCGTCGTCTAGGTAGTACATATGCTCATTCTAAGGTTAAAGATAAGGGGTTCAACTGCCATCACTGCAATTTCATGAAAACAGGGAAATTGCAATTTATGTTTCAAGTTTATGCAAAATTTTGAAAATCCCATCTCTTATCGTCTTCCTGGATCATCCCCGATCATCTGATGACTTTTTAATTCATTTTGTGCTCCCGGTTAGTTTGTGATGGACAGTGACATCAGTGATACAGAGTTTTATTGTGTTCATCACTGAAAGCCAGTTTTGAAGTAGTTGGCAAAAGAAGTGTGATAACAGAAGACAGAAGACTTTGATAGAAATCCAGTCATTGAAAACAAAGAAATATGTGTATTTTTGCCCTATCCTGAATTTGCTGAAAAGGGGTAAATTTGACCAAAAAATCCTTTCAAAGGGAAACTCTGAAGAAATAAAGAACCGGCATGTGTACTTAACATTATTGTTAAGTTTGGGAGTTTGGTGTTATGCCCAATGAGATTCGTCGTCCTCCATTGCGATTTGTTGCTTATATACTTCAGCATTTATGAGGTCCAATACTATGGCTTCTTTGGACTGTTGTTTTTATACATTACAATAATATATGCAAAGGAGTTGGAAAATGTCAGGGACCAAATGTAAGGCAAAGCAGGCAAGGTATATTATGGGGTTCTTAAAGGCTGCACACATCACCTTTCAAGTCCATCTAGATGGACCTTGTTTGTGAGGTCCATCTAGATGGACTACCTGTCTAGACCTGCATTATATACTTACTATGTGCATAATCCGAGACGGCTGAGGTAGTTAGTGGGGAAGCAAATGACATGCCTGTAATACGACTCAGCTGCCAGATCATACTGCTGCCTGAATCTACAAAACAACAAAACATGCAAAGTTTGGTGGTTATACATTCAGAGCCCACTTCTATACTAAATTGCAATTATAGGCCTGGGACTAAAACCTGGGTACCCGCCCGTCATGAGCTTACCCGGGTACAAAATCTGCCGACCGATTACCCAAACTGGACAATAAAATCATAGAATTTTGAACAAGAAATCATGTGTTCAAAATTTAATCATCATCTGATCAAAGTAAACATGATAAATCACGACTACAATCGGCGAAAAATCCAAAATGTTTGTGTAATTGACACATCGTATGGTTGTAGTAGACTTGTGAAGCTTCTCGTTCTAACATTGTAAATGTTCAAGTATCAATACGGTTGAGTACCCGGGTGCCCGACCGGAAAATAATTTGGGTACCCGGGTAGCAAATTACCCGGAAAGTCCCAGGCCTAATTGCAATGTTGTACCAATATCATTCGAAATCAAATGAAAAAATAAAATTCTTTACGAAATTATATAAGTAGGGTAAATTAGATATGTAAAATTGCATTTCCTTATTTATTCAAAGCCACTCAAATTGCATTTTGTTATTTTATTCGAAGTCACTCCATCCAAGTGGTCAATGGGTGCAATTAATATTTTAACAAATAAAAGGGATAGCCAATTACTATATTTATTCAAAGCCACTCAAATTGCATTTCGTTATTTTATTCAAAGTCACCCCATCCAAGTGGTCAATGGGTGCAATTAACATATTTTGACAAATGAAAGGGATTTAATAATCCCATTAAAGATACTAGCCAAGATCAAAATTTGAAGTTCAACTTTCTTCTCCATACACTTACGGATTTCATTACATTTTTAGGCTGTCTGGTATGCCAATGGGTCATTTATCTTTGCAAAATGTGGTATTTTGATGGGTCTGTTTTTCAAAATTGTCTGAAATTTTTCTTGAAAATTGGTATATACATGGGTGGTACTTCACATTTCCCAGCGGCACATCAATACCAAAACCAAATTTGAGACCCCCCCCCCCCAAAAGGGTATAAACTTACCAGTGGCTGCCAGTGGAGCAAATATATCCACTCTGCCGCCTGAGTCTGCAGGCACTAAATGACTACACAAATTCTCCCAAAAATGCCTAGTTTCCGGATGGGTCAGTGTGTTGACGTTGGTGGGATTGTAAGGTGTTAGTTCTATTTCTGCAGTGCCACTTGTCAAGATGCCAAGACACCTGAGAGAAAAAAAGGAATTAATAAATTTAGTTGGTCAAAAAAATAAACATACTTTTTCACTTTTGTACACCCTAGCTGTTCAAACATAACACACACACAAAAATCATCAATTATCTTATCCAACTATAGATGACTGAAGACTTGCATAATATACAAATATCGACTGCTCATGATCGTATGAAAGCAATCGTAAAAACTACTACCCTAAAGTGATCTTAAGATATACTACAGCTTGTCCAAATATTAATGCAACGAGGAAATAAAAAATATCAAAAAATAGTTGCCAAAAGATTAAATCATAGTAATATCTGTTTCTCAAAAGTAGAGTAATTACTCTACAACATGCTTTTTGTCCCGTTTCATTTTACTACTCCAGTCCAAAGATATGAAGAATTTAAGAAAGCCCTTTAAATCTACTTTGGTCCGATTTGTAAGTTTAGACTTCCAGCTAAAGAAATGCAAACTTGAAATAAAGAGAATTCTGCAACCAACTAGAGCACAATCAATCCAAACCAATCTTATCTGACCTGTACCTAACATTAAGTGATATTTTAACATGCTTAAGTTCATTTTTAACTTAAATAGGTCAACATTTTCAATTAAAGAACGGATCTTCCCTATACTCTCATATTCCTTGAATCAGTTACTTCGGGTTTGACAATTGGGTAGTTTAGGATACAATTTCTACTAAAAGAGTCGAAAAAAAAAAAGGATTCTAATGAAAGATGTCAACCAATAATAAGTGTTTAACCGAAACAAAGAAGAAAACTGAAGACAAAGGAGTTTAAGAACTCAAGTAAGTTCATGATTCATCTGGCCCGTCAAGGGGACGCAATAGGTTGACTAAACCAGAAGCAACAACCTGCTTATTATCAGCAGATCATCATTAAATTGAGTCCTTATGTCATGAAATGAGTTCAAGGGATGCTTCTCCTAATCATGTGTGTTTTTAGCAAATCCCATTCAACTTATGCCCAATGACGTCACCAGAGGTGAATCTTTACAGATTAACATATCAGACCATCAAGATTTTTCGGGTCTTTACAAAATGTGCAATAACTTTTGATTCAGAGATCCAAATTAAACAAAAATCCTGTAAAAGCCAATGGTCTACTCTATAATATTATTGTAACTTTTGCTCACCATTGTGCTCTGTTTTCTCAAAATAAAAGTTCAAAGTTTGTTGCGTTTTTATTGGGACACCCTGTATTTCCTGAGACTGAAGGTTGAAGGAAATAGTATACAAATATTGACTGATTATGAGGAGAATGGTAAAAATTATTTCCCCAAGGTGATTTCAAAAATATGACTATAAGCCCAAAGCAAAGATGAGGGCATAGTCATGATTTGAAATCACCGAGTTAGCTTTGGGAAAAGAAATGGTTTAGAAATCAGTTTCCAAAATAACTTTTACCATGCTCCGAATGAAAATCAGTCAATATTAGTTTTATATATTGAATATATATATTTTTGTCATCTAATTCGTTTCAAACAACATGTTCAGCACCAACTAGTTTAGGAATGCTCAGGAATGTTGTATAGTCAAGCATTAACCATGCGGAACTATAGATCGTTCTTGTGCAGTTGCGCAATGGTGCCTGAGAACAATGTTTAGTTGCACATGTAATTCTCAGGCACTGTTGCGCAATTGCCCAAGAATGCTGTATAGTCACGCGCATAATTGCAATCAGTCTTTTGGGTGTTTATTTAGACATTTGGGTGTACTTATGAATTATACTCTCCCCATTTAGAAGCATTTCAGAACTCTATCCCATGGGAATAGTGCCTTGCGGTTTATAAATCATGAAGTAGGTGGAACTACCCCAGCCATGTGACATACATTTTAACCAATCAGATACCAAGAATCTATGAGGTGTATAATATGATATAGTCTCAAAATCACTGAGGGGAAATAGTTTTTACTATTGCCAGAATAAAATATTAGCTTTATACACCAATTTTCTTCTGAGAGGGCAACAGCAAAAACAATTCATCGGCTCAAAGCAAGCAATCGGTATATAAATTGGTTTAATACTTGCAGATTCTTTTTAATTAGTGACAAATGTCACAAAGCATAACATATTTCTTTATTTAAACTTGAGCAAACATATGGTTTGGTTACAATTCTAATAGGGTAAGCATACCTTGTCCTTCCAACACTATGCAAAATAAATTGGACAATTTAAGCAAAAATCCATGCAGGGGTTGCATTTACAAACGATGAGGCCCTGTACTCTGAATTTTTGTTTAAAATATCCAATAAATTATTGTTTGGCCTATAGGCAACAAATTGTCAATTTTTGGTCAGATCTGATAGGTAATCTTGTTCAGTGTAAAATTGAGCACCGAATGGGATCACCCCCCTCACGTACGGGTAGGGGACAACGGCACAAATGGGTCGAACAACTTGATTTTTAGGTCAAATTTGATTTGACAACGCCTGGGTCAAGGTCACTTCACCACTCAAGTTGAGTAGTCATATGGAATATGTATATGTAATAGAGTGAAAAGCAGACGATTAAATATCCTGGTTACGCTTGACTGCGCCAAGAGAATGCTTGGAAGCAAACAAAAAATGATTCTTCAACGCCCCACCAGTTTACAAAAATAGGGTTATGATGAATGTGGAGTGTTTTGTGACGGTATATGACAGATAGAAAACCTCTTAAACATTTTAAAATGTCATATAACCACCAGGGACCATTCCACTTTTACCACGACCCTATTTTTGTAAACTGGGTGACGTTGAAGGATCATTTTTCGTTTTCTTCCAAGCATTATTTTGGCCAAGTCAAGCGTAACCAGGACATTTCATCGCCTGCTTGTCACTCTATTACATATACACATTCCACTTGACCACTCAACTTGAGCGGTGAAGTGACCTTGACCCAGGCGTTGTCAAATCAAATTTGACCTAAAAATCACGTTTTTCAACCCATTTGTGTTGTTGCCCCCTACCCGTACGTGAGGGGGTTGATCCCATTCGGTGCTCAGTTTTACACTTAACTAAGTTACCTATCAGATCTGACCAAAAGCAACATAAGTTTCCAGATAGTTTCCTTATAAACGCCTTGTGAGATATGGCTGAATAAAGTCTTTGTGCGGAAATACTTTAAACCGCTAGTGTATATGCGTGAACATCTCAATATATCTGAGTGGCATCCTCCCCAGGATATTGATTAACATGCATACAGCTAACTTGTGTTTACTAGTGATTGAACAGATAAGTTACTTAACTTGCACGTTTTGTTCACAAGTGTACAAGTGGTCTTATATCATATAAAGTCATGTGAGTGCTAGAAAGTTGTTTCTGCAATGGCTGCCATGTGTTACATCACTTAAATGCGAAAAATTGCTCAAAACTTCTTTCCTATATGGGCAATAGCTGCCATATGTTTTAAATATCTCTTAAGTGCAAAAATTGCTCAAAATATCTTGCCCATATGTGCAATGGCTGCCATATGTTATATATATCACTTAAATGCGAAAAATTGCTCAAAGTATCTGTCCCATATGTGCAACGGCTGCGCCGTGTGTTATATCACTTAAGTGTGAAAATTGCTCAAAATTTCTCTCCCATATGTCAGTGGCTCTTGAAATGGTTCGTCAGATGACACCGTCACCTGAACAACCATTTCAAGAGCCGCTGACCCAAGACTGGACATTATACAAGTGCGTGATGCAAATTTATGAAAAAAAGGCAGCTATATTGCAGGTACAACTTCCTTGCACTCACATAACAATGTGATGTCTTTGTCACTTTTTTCCTAATAGACCACTTTCATATTTCCTATAATGTATCTTGAAAGTACCGTAAATGCTCTATTACCTTTTGATGCATTATGGGACATACGAAACCTATATCTAACTTACCCATCTCTTTTTTCCATGACTTACCTAACTTGCTCTCTGTCTTCAATTTCTTGCATGAGTTTCTCCTGGATTCCTTCTATCGTTGCACTGTCATATTCATAGACTACTGCACACACATCACTTCGCACACAGGCCAGCAACATCTATAAGAGAAACATATACAGTGAGGCGAGAGAAGATATCGTGTAATTCCCATCATGCATTGCTTCCTATGGGATTAACTGTATAGGAAATTATTATGGGTATAGTTAGTGATGAAATGACTGTGCAAATCAATGTTAATAGGCAAACTTTTTGTAATTATTTGCTACAATCGAGTTGCATTACATTTCGGGCACCGAGGACCAAACCAATTACAAGATTGTCGTATGAATGTGTCAATCAAATACAGTATCCACAGAGCTTAATTGAACCAAGGTCACTCGTTACAGTTGACGGAGTTTTCGCATTATGTTTACAATGACGAGATGCGGTCACACAGTATTTTTACCGCATTACTTCTAACTTTATTACAATAAATCTTTGTCAAGGACAGAAATTGTTGTCGTTCATTTTGTTTAATGCTACGATGACCCGATTGTAATAAATACGGGTCAAACATATTACAATAACAAAATTCATTGTAGTAAATGCGACCTCGTCGTTCGTCTGACCCCGGCCTAAATTAGCTAGCTCGAATTTTTATCAATGCAAATTTAAATTGGGCTTTCAAACAAAAATTGAACCAACCAAAGTCCCCCTATATGTGCAGCCCGGGGATTTCAGTTTCAGTTTTATTTTCACCACTAAATCCTCAAAAATATTGCAATTATATTGGAGGGTAAACCTTTAAGAGCTATGCTCATAAATTAAGGTCACCCTAATAGTTACAAAATATCAGAATATAAGACTATAAACTTAACTCACAGTATAGAGAGTCACAACTATAAACAAGAGACAATTTAAGACAACAGGATGAAGTAATAGTGGGCAGAGATTGTAACAGTACAGTGTGTCCCAGAAAAAACCTTAAAATCTTTGCGTGTAATTTTCTTGGGTTTAACGGATAGTCAGAAAGTATGTTAAAAGGTTGCCTTTTATAGCCCATGAATTGAACTTTCAGATATCGTTTGTTTCATTTCAATCGGTAGTGTACAACTTGTTATGTTATGCTTTATCAAATATGGGTGGATTTTTGTCTGGTCCAATTTCATGATTATTTACCATAGAGTAGGGGCGTTTCTGAATGGACTAAATATGGGTTGCCTTGGAAAGTTGATTATATCTGTCTTATTTTATTTTATTTCGGCACAGATAAAAGAGAGCATGCATATAATAGATTAGTAAACATTGTTATGAATGAGCAAATCAATGACAATACTCAACAGAACTTCATTCAAGAGGAACTTAAAAAATCATGAAATTGGACCAGAAAATTTTCCAACCAAATATTTGACAAAGCATAACTTTTGTTGTACACAACCAATTGAAATGAAACAAACGGTTCTGAAAGTTAAATTCATGGGCTATCAAATGCAACCTTTACATTCTTTCTAACTACCCCTTAAATCTAAGAAAACTGCATGTAAAGATTGTAAGTTTTTTTCTGGGACACCCTGTAGTATGTAAAATATCAGATAATACAAGAAAATTTCAAAGGATAAACCCAATTATTAGCAAAATTAATCTACAACTAAAAAGCCAACAATGTTTGGTGGTAATTACTAGAAGAGTATGGTATACATAATGATCTGCATTTAACTAAGTGCTTATAATTAAGATTTTGTTACATGTAATTAGGGATAAGGGTAAGGGTATTATATTAGCTTAAAGTATACATTGCTAAGTATAAGCAGACTTTATATGGTCAGCATGATGATGATTTCAAATTTATCAGAAAATACTTACAATTTTCAACAGACAAGATAATCTTTGGTAAATTCTGTCATTTTGGAAAAAAGTGACACCACCACCTTTTTAAGGTCAGCAAAACATTTATAAAAAATTTACATTTCAAAAATTCACTCTAGATGTAGGGTTTGGAATCTAGAGTAGAAAAACAATTAATGAAAGTACAGGTACTTGATGGTTTTACACCAACCTGAATATCTGACTTAGGCACACAAAAAATGGTTTGTTTGTCAATAAAGGCTCCTGAAAAGGTAGGGTCGGTAGGTAGGCTTTTAAAAAACAAATGTAGTTGAAACTCAACTTAAAGAATGAAAAAAAAAAAAGAAAAAAAACTTATCTTACAAGAACAGTAGTTTAAAATGAGGGGTCTTCCATACTGGTAAATACAGTACATGTCAATATTTTTCCGATTTGAAGACTCTCTAAGTGATTATTAGTATATTTCTGTATGCAAAAACCTCCATTTAGAGTCAGCGGTGTAATTGGGTTTTTGGGAAAATTCCTGGCTGTTTTGAAAATCCTCAAAAAACAGCATAAAATTGGTTTAAAATGCCCCATATTGGCCTGAAAACAAATAATATAGCGGAAATTTTGAACAGAAAAATCCTGGAGAATCACACATCTGTATGAATGTAGAGTTGTAAAAAAAACCTTCACAAAGCACAGTCAGGATATTTTGGACGGTCGGTCAGGCAATGACAAACAATATTTTCCATTGGCCTTATTTGCAATCTAGCGGTCAATCTAGCTTAATTTATACAGAGTTGCAAGTTTATATAAGCTTGAGGATCTCTTGTTAAAATATAACATATGTGGGGTGCTCTTGAAAAAATGAGAGGAAAGTCGCAAATGAAGATTTTGAGTAAATGGTATCTAAAGTAAAAATATGATGAGAAAGTCAGAAATCGTTTTTTGACGGAAAACACATTCATGCATTACTGTTTAACTATACCTAAAGTTATGAAGGTCAATTATGTCGGGAAGTGCAATTATTCACGGTTAATTGAGTACATGTTGCTATCAAACACCATGGTAATCAGGAACTTTGAAATCGATTTACGGCTAATATTTATTGCAAGATATTCAGTAGACTGCTTTGGATTTTGATCTCTTAATGGAGAATGAAGAAAGAAAGTGTGACATATTATATATCATTTTAAAGCTGAGATTGTAGAGAATTGAAATATGTCATAAACTCAGTTTTGAAATTCGCGACTTTCCTCTCATTATGCCAGAGCACCCCACATATGGTAATTATAAATCTTGATGAATGAAGGATGAAGTGATTTCAAGGTGCACTGCCATAGACATTGAAATAAAATTTGATGCAGAGTCAGAAAATCATCATCACAACCAAATTGGAGAATCCGATTTATTTCATCAATATAATAAATTCCTGATCACATGTTCGATGTAGGTTTAAGGGGGTGTAAAATGGGGGATATTTTCCCATGGAAAGGTAAAAAAATTGAACATTGTTCACTTGCAGGAAGGATTACATTGATTACACACGATACACCAACATATTGAGATCAGAATCGGCAGGATCACTAAGAGTCCCCATGTCACTGCAATATATAAAGTTACCCTCTCTCGTATGTGTAAACTGTATCAAGCTGAACAACAAATCCTTTAATTTATTTTGACCAAACCTGCGGATTTCTGCGAATCTGCGGAAAAATATCATATCGTCCCTGTTACCGCTATCATATCAAATATAAAATCTCAAAATGCAGGGATGATGTTGAACTTGTTCAATGCCCCTTAAGGGCCCTGTCAACCCTTCGTTTTCTGAAATATTTTATGCTCTGTAACTCAGCAACGGATGATTAAATCCTAATAAAAGTATATGTTTCT
>JXSR01S024249.1:21516-31727 GCA_000969725.1 Ophiothrix spiculata
TACGTCTCTTATCAATTTCCTGAATTACCTTGTCCTCCGCAGTTGTTACCTTGGTCTTTTTCTCCCTTGGCGCTATTTCCTCAGCTACCAGTCAGAGGCAAGTCTGATTTTTATGTATATGTAGGCATATATCATGGCTAGAGCTAAATGGTGTCCAAACAGAACTGACCAAAATCATAATCTTTATGAGTGGGAAGTGACGGCCCACATGTCTTTATAATATTTGTCCTGAAGAGTTCAGAGCTACTCCAGAGGAAAGCTTGACAGTTCAAAACTTGTCCGACAGCAAACCCGTTAAAAACTACCAATTGTAATGAATTCCCATCAAAAAACCTTTCTCAAAAAAAAATCATAACCTTTAATTATGTTATATTAGATAATACTTGTTTGAACAGAAAGTTTGAATTGGTCCTCAGTACACTTTCAAATATGGGCTATTCCAGATGTATTCCGCAACCCCCCTATGGAAGGCATGTCCAAATATGACATTTCCAGTTGGAATTCAATTCAGGATTCCAATTCCAGCTGTTATTTTGGCCTTCAATTCCAATTGGAGGGTATGGAAGGCACAAAAAATTGTTGACATTCCAGTAGCATGAAGTCTATAAAGTCTATGGGGAAGCTATGGAAGGCATTTGCATTTTCATTAATTCCAGCTGTAAATTTGTTCAAATTCTATTTTTCACCCCAATTCCAGTTCTGGCACATGAATTTCCAGCTGTCATTTTAACTTCAATTCAAGAAGTGCCTTCCATAGGGGGGATGCGGAATACATCTGGAATAGCCTATTGCACTAAGAACGATGGCAGTACCTTTCTGTTAAACACTTTTCCAGATATTTACTGGTGTCTTTGGTTGTGGGCCTGCCACAGCAAAAAAGTGGTATGATAAGGATATGAGAACACTGGATGATGTAATAATTGCACAGGATATATCACTGACGAAGGAGCAGAAGAAAGGTAGGCAGACTATTATGTTGTCATAAAGTTGTTGCCAGTGTTCCCGCTAAGGTTTTGTAGCTTGCACCAATTCAAACAATTTTGACAAAGTTGAAGAGGTGCTTGTGCCAAAATCATTAGCTGTAGCTGAAAATTGGCTCAATAAAGCAAGAAATAACTTTCTCACACATTTTCAGAAACTCTTTGCACCAAATTTCACCGCTCCATACGGCTTTAGCAGGAACACTGGTTGTTACACCCATGACATGCTTGTTAAGTAGCATGTATTTTTATTAAACACTCTGAAGATGCTAACAACACACTGGTTAGTTCAAATAATTTATTTGGTTAACTTATTGTTGAAGTTGTTTTATATGGAGTCACAATTTTCACTTTAACGTCACGACCAATTGTTAAGTTATTTGTGGGTCGTCGTTGAGTATAGCCTAACCCTTAATGATCTGATTTCCATTGAAAGAGACTATGTTGGAAAAAGTTTGACCTCTTCAAAATGCATGTATCCATACTTTGATCATCACTAAATGGGTGAGAATCGTGAGGCTCTTCTCCATCTGCAACTAAGCATAATCACAGTTACATGTGCGCCATAAATATAAATACATGAGTCATGCATGTGCCATGCCAAATTTCACACTAAATTGCCCATGACATTAAAATTGCGTCAAATGTTTGTCACTAGTCTATACTTTCAATTCCATCGCAAATATTTGATGATGTCATGACCAAATGTTTGGAGGCCAAGTATAGACTAACCCTTACATTTTTCTTACATTTTATAGGAATTGAGTTCTACCAAGATTTAAATACTCCAGTGACTCGTACAGAGGCCGAGGTAGTTAGAGAAGTAGTGACATCAGAAGTCAGCAATATACTGCCTGGTAGTACGGTTGTCATCACTGGGGGTTTTATTAGGTGAGTAGACAATATTGTAAAGTTATTTTGTGATATATTTATTTTTGTGCTTTTCGCACACAGCTTGGTTTGCTGAAAAATTAATGTCCCGCAGAAAAATGGTATGTGCATACCGCCACACTTAGAAGATATCATGAGCGCGAAAATAAAAGCACGCAAAATGATTTAAAAATGGCCAGTGCGTGAAAATTACTAAGCGCAAATATTGGCGTTTACAGTAGTCTTCTTTTGGAAGAATGTGAAATGTTTTCAAGAAAGTTAAGACCACATTTAACCATTTACTTAAAGTTGATCATTTGAAAATGCAGCTATTGTACCTCTGTACATATTGTGTGATGCTGATACAGAAATAAGTGAGTCGGCCAAAGGAGTCTTCAATTCTTCAATTTATTTAACTGTTAGAAGTGACTATTCACTATATACAGCAGTACTCTGGTCCTAGAGTTTGATGACATATTTTTAACATATGGTCATGGTACCAGGGAAGATTTCCCTACTCTTATTTCGAACAGCGGTAACTTAACCCGTGACGTTCTTTTACATCCGACAGTGTGTCAGGAACACTTCAGATGGGACCTATGGCTTAATGTGCCCTCCGAAGCAAGTAGAGCAAGGTTGAGGTTGCTTAATATAAGGGAACAAGGAGATGTGCTGGACCCAGGACTAGATTCAGTGACAGATGAATGCATGCGATTATGAGTTCAACGCTCTAATCACTTGGCCACGCTCCCCTCCTGTTACCAACCCCTATCACCTTTCTGGTTGTCAAGCTTCAAAAATGTAATCAAATTAAGTGTCAATCATGTAGGCATTCATAATTAATGGTTCTTCTTGGTAATAAATATATGCACACAGAGCAAAGTCATTTGGGACTATGCAGGGTGGTTACTTAGTATTTTTGACATTGCATTTACCACCAAAATGACAGGTTATGAAGACTAAAAATGGTCTCATGTATAACAAAAAATAGTTGACCATGTCAGAATTAAGCTACATTTTGACCTTCGACTTCTACTAAATTATCGTCTTTTACCGTGCAGAGGCAAGGAGAGTGGTCATGATGTTGATTTACTGATATCTCATCCAGACGAAGGCAAGGAAGAAGGGCTGCTGGAGAAACTCCTCACAAACCTGGATAGGAAAGGCTTATTGGAATACACAGATGTACAGAATAGCTCATATTCCAAGGTAAGAAGGGCTGCTGGAGAAACTCCTCAGAAACCTGGATAGGAAAGGCTTATTGGAATACACAGATGTACAGAATAGCTCATATTCCAAGGTAAGAAGGGCTGTTGGAGAAACTCCTCAGAAACCTGGATAGGAAAGGCTTATTGGAATACACAGATGTACAGAAAAGCTCATTTTCAAAGGTTTGTCAATTTGCATTTATTATTATAACTGAGCTGTACCATATTTCTATACCCAGTCAATGTAACTAACACAAATCATAATCATAATCTTTATTTCCATAAAAACTGAACATATAAAAAATATATAAGAATTACAAAACCAAAACAAAAACTTAATATGGAGGCGAAGACAGGAGGGCCAATAAGGCTTGAAGTTTTCAAACCCTATAATGACAAAAACACCAGACGTTCAAACAACAGGACAGGACAGGGATGAGGACAAAGACAAGGAAACGGGACAAGGACAGCTCAAAAACTCAAAATTGAACGTCTGCCAAAATGTAATGTTAATATGGCAATATATGCTTGTTCAAATCATGCCTGTAACTTAAATTACTGTTAAAAGGTTTGAAGTCCTGCTTTCGATTTGAGCTCGTTTTGAGAACATCACATCAGGTTCTTTGTTTGATTTAATGGGCCTCATAATTAGATCATTTAGGGCACATTAGAGCTGTTGTTAATAAAAGATAAAATTTAACATTTTACATGCCATTTATTGTCTCAATGGATGGGCATACGTTCTTTTTAGTAATTGGCGACCAAATTTTAATCATCAAGAACAATGTCTATTATTTGTGGCCGAGCGGTTAGAGCACGGGTCTCGTGATACAGAGATTGTGGGTTCGTGCCCCGGGTTGGGCGGTTTTCGTCTCCTTGTTTCCTTTGGCAAGAAACTTTACTCTACTTGCTCCATGGTCGGACAGTCACGTAAAGCTGTGGGTCCCCTGTACGAATAGACTCCTTCATGGGGTATGCATGTTATGCAAGTACTTGTATCATTGATTGATTGTCAAAAAACAATAGACATCATTTTAAGAACCTTCACAACACAATAGACATCATTATTGGAAAAACGTATGCCCCTATTCAGATATAAAATAAAAATATTCCATATCAAGTAGAGCAGATGTGTGTTTACATTTCGCTGTGATATTCAAAGCGTGGCTCTGCTGCGTTTAATGCTTAAAGCTAAGATTCCTTTTATCAGTTTTCAGCGCGGTTGCGATGCGTTTTGCACTGAAAGGGTACTGGTAGTGGTATAATTTATAGCACACGATTGAATGGAGATGAATGGTATCAGGTTGAAAGCTAAGATTCAATTTTGTCCGTCCGTTTTTAATGCGTTTTCATTTCAACATCTTTTCTAATTGAAAAGTTTCCGCATGACCAAAATGCATTCAAAACGGATGAATCGCTCCAGGGACCGATTAAAATAAACGCATGGGTTTCCGGATAGCCGCACTGCAATGAACCGGATAAAAGGAAAACCATTATATCGATTCAAAACACACCGCATGCGAAACGCATGCAGAATCGCATTGAAAATGGACGGTCAAAATTGAATCTCGGCTTCAACCTGATCCTATTCAATCATATGCTTTAAAATTACAACTACTGTACAGTGCAAAATGCATTGCAACCGCACCGCAAATGGATAAAAGGAATCTTAGCTTTACACAGTGTCATTCATTGTCTAGATGGCAAAATTACCGTATTAGGAAGTGACTAAGAATATTTATTAATGATGGAATTGCTCAGATTATTCAATAAAGATGGCCATTTTGTTCTCCTTCCTTCTTTCAGCAAGTTTTATCAAGACCAGCTCAAGCCAGAAGAGGATTCCTAGACCACTATGAAAGATGCTTCAGCATATTACGGTTACCTAAACATCTGATAGACGAAAAGAAAAGAACTTTATGCAAAGATAACACAAAGGAAGAGATTCCCAACAATGACAAGGACATTTCTGAAGCACCTATGGTGAAGCACAAGAAACTGGATGATTCCATTTCTGAAGATGGGGGTGATATATGTATACCACAATCTTCAGATAGAGAATTGAATACTAATGCTTCAAAGACTATTCCTAATTCATCTACATGTCTTTCAGACTGTACTATTATTGACAATGGGGGTGATAAAGATCATGCAAACAGATCATGGATAGCAAGACGTGTGGATTTAATCATAGCCCCTGCAAGTCAGTACCCCTATGCATTAATGGGATGGACTGGTTCCAAGATGTTCAATAGATCTATACGGGACTATGCAAATAAAGAGATGAATATGACGTTGACTAGCCATGGCCTCTATGATAAAACCAATGTAAGTAATACTATAGTAATATTAAAGGGGCATTGGACAAGTTCAGCATCAACCCCCCCCCCCTTTTCCCAAACATTTTGAGATTTTTGCATCATTTGAAGTATTAGCGGTAATAATGACAGCATGCAAAGTTTTATTGTCAAATTCAAACCCTAATAACAAAATGTGTGGTGCTCTGGCATAATGAGCGGAAAGTCGCGATTTTCAAAATCGAGTTTATGTCGTATTCTTATTCTCTATCATCTCAGCTTTCCAATGATATATAATATGTCATACTTTCTTTCTACAATTCTTATTTAGAGATCAAAATACAAGACAGTCCACTCAAAATATAGCAGTAAAAAATTGTCGCAAATCGATTCTAAAGTCACTGATTACTACAGTGTATTATGAATAATTACACTTCCCGGCGTAATTGACATTCAAAACGCGAAATATAGGTTAACACTAATGCATTTATTTGTTTTATGTCAAAAAACGAAATTTGATCTTTTCATCATATTTTTACTTTAGCTGCCATTTATTCAAAATCTTCAATCGCGACTTTCCGCTCATTATGCCAGAGCACCACACAAATATTTAGATGATCTCTTATTTTTAATTAACGTTGTCGACAACGATAAATACTGCCCTCTATAGTAGAACTTTTAGAATTGTCCTTTTCAGGAGATCTAATGAAAATTCCAAATATCTTTTGATTTTTCAGCAATCTATGATGTGAAAGGAATGTTTTACAAACAAATCTTTGACTCTTTCTCATAGTATAGAATCAATAAATATATTTAGAAAATAGCCTCATACCCAAAATCAACAAATAAAATAAAATTCAAATTGTTTACTTCTTTTAAGGTTTTGATCAAAATTTTCCCGATATCTGGTAATTTACTGTTATTTTCTAACATAGATGTGTAAATCATTCACAAAATTTTTTTTTGTCCAATGCCCCTTTTACGTAATGGTTCTAATTTATATGATGGCTAAAATTCATAACTTTGCCATTACTACAAAATGTTCAAATTTACACAATTCCTTATTTGAAAAGTTGATATTTATCTCATAGATGTTACAACATTTCCATGGTCTCATTTTTCATTTCAGAATAAATCATTACCAGCATCTACAGAAAAGGACATCTTTGAACATCTGAATTTGGAATATCGTGAACCATGGGAAAGAAATTGCTGAATTACATATTTGAATACTTTGATTTACAATAGCTACAGGAATCACACTACTCAAATTCATGAGGTTTCTGTTATACTCATTCCAGGTTGACCTTTGAATTCTTTGGTTAACAATATTGAAATGACACTACTTGATTCATCAAGTGTCAGGAAGATTCTTATCAGCATTAAAAGAGCATTAGACCAGTTATACTGCCTTTATTTGGTAAAACTATCTAACTTGAAATACAGCAATTTGAGAAAATCGAATTTGAAATGCAAACAAAGGATGGTTGTTAATTCTATGTTGTTAAATTTTGTTGACCATTTCCAAATAAGAAAGATGTAACTTACTTGCAGAGATTTTCCAGTACCATAATTGGATAGAACACCCTCAAATTATCAAAGAAAGTCTGCAGCTAAAAATGGTTAAAAATAGAGTTAGATAGTTTTACCAAACTAGGGCCAAACTAGAGTTTGGAATATGATGAACTGTAGTGAAAATTGCTGACTTATTTCGGAATAGATTCTTGGGCCATTTGAAACAAACCGATGAATCACACTTTGATTTAAACAACTTTTTGATGAAACTTTCTTGAATAAGGCTATATATCTGCCAAATTATATTGGGATATAGATATGTGTCAGTATCAGAAGGGATCTTTTGATTCTTGAATGAATATCACTGCTGTGCTAGCTGATAATTCATCAGGGATGTCATATTGACATTATATATTTTTGTACTAAAACCATTTTATGTTTTCAATTAACAAGGTAATGTAATCTGAATTTTTAATAACACATTTTATATTAAATAACTTTGGTGCATACAGAAGCCTAATACAATGACAAAATGTCCCCAGTAATCATGTGGGTCAAATATATACTAAACATGACACCAATTCTCAATGTTTAAAAAGTTATCATATTCAGAAATTTGAAAATACCTGAAATTTTCAGAAAACAAAGATTATGTGAATTTCAAGTAATTTGGGTGTAGTGCAATAGTTGTTTACTAAATGAACTTCACATTCCTCGAGTCGTCTCATCAGTTTCTCAAAAAATCACAGTTGCATAAGATGAAGCAACTTTTAGTATACATTTTGATCAAAGTTTTTATTCAATTTACAGAAAACATCCTTGTCATGAATTTCCTTGAAAGTGCAATGTAGATGAATGATTCGTGGGTTCCACTTCATAAATTTCTTGTAAATTTATAAACTGATGAGTAAGAAATAACCACTTGCCATAAGGAAGTAACTTTTTTAAATATTTTGTGTGTGAGATGTATGTCCTAGACTGTACTGGTCGTAGAAGGAAGATTTAAAGGGACTGGCCTAGATTCTTCCCATTATTTTTTTACCTACATATTTATTTTTACTTGAATCGATAGAACATGTTTATAGTAATATAACCTAAAAATATGTTTTCCATGATTTTGAGGAATATTGGAGAAAATTGCAATTCTTTATCTACTTTTATTTTTACGCCGGTGCAAAAATGTGGTGTAAAAATAGTGTTTCTCACTGGCGTGCCCAAAGGGGGCCCCGGGGGGGGGGGGCACGCCCCCCCCCAGTTTGGTGAGTCAGTCGGGGGAAAAGGCCTATTCGGGGATCTTGACACAAAAAAGATAGAAAAGAAAGGGGAGTAGAGAAAAAAAAAATCAAAAGAAAAGAGAAGAAAAATAGTTTTAAATGTTTTGAAAATCATTGAAAAACTTGCTGTGCGCTAGTGAGACCTTTAATAGAATTTCCCTTAGTTTTTGATAATTTAAATGTGAAAAGCAAAAAAATTTGCACGCTTATCGCGAACTTTCAGGTATTATCAATACTCAGTCGAAATTTGCCAAGTTTTGCGAAAATTTCAAGATTTTAAACAATTTTTTAGCTGAATTACAAAAAATTCCGTGCGCTACGCCTGCATTTTCAAAGTTACACAATTTTTCCTCCAGCCAGCTGTCCCTTCTAAATTTTTACCCTTCCGCCACCACTGGTCATTCGGGGGAAACTGATGGTTGTGCCCCCCACTCAAAATATCCTGGGCACGCCAGTGATGCTTTTGCCCAAATTTGTGCTGTTTTGACACAACTTTTCTAAGGCTTTGTGAAGAAATGCTCTAATTTGTACCATTTGTTACAAAGTTTGGACATTTTTTGAAAAGAACCCCCATCAAAATACCACATTTTGCGAAGAAGGACCGATTGAAATACTATGAATGCAGAGAGCCTGATTTTGCTACTTGAATTTGCGTCACGTCCCCATAACCACTTTTGTAATAGACCCCTGGGTTTCAGGGTTCCTCTGGTCTTTGTCAAAGACACTGGCTTTATTCCCCATGAGCGCTGTAGGCCACTGGCATGCCCAAAGGGGGGGGGGGGCCTTGGGGGGAGCACGTGCCCCACCCCAGTTTGGTGAGTCAGTCGGGGGAAAAGGCCCATTCGGGGATCTTCACATAAAAGATACATGTAGAAAAGAAAGGAAAGGAGAGAAAAAAATCAAAAGGAAAGAGAAGAAAAATAGTTTTTAATGTTTTGAAAATCATTTAAAAACTTGCCGTGGTCTTGTGAGACCTTAAATTTCCCTTTGGTTTTTGATAATTTAAATGTGAAAAAGCTAAGATTTTTGCGCGCTTCAGGTGTTATATCAATATTCAGTCAAAATTGCGTAAATTTCAAGATTTGTAAACAATTTTAGCTGAATTGACAAATATTTTCGCGCCCTACGCCCGCATTATCAAAAAAAATTAAAAATCTCACATTTTAACCTTCCTACTGGTCATTCGGGGGAAGCTGATGGTAATTGTGCCCCACCACTCAAAAAATCCTGGGCACGCCACTGGTGTTTCTGGTTTGAAAACTTAAGAAAGATCTTGTTTGTACACGTGTGATGGGAAAACAAATTATTTTTGATGAAATTGTTTCTCTTTTGATATGTATTAAATTATTTCAAGGAGCTTTGTTTGATGTTTTATCTGGTAAATCCATCTGAGGTACAAATTTAGTATTTAGAAAACACTGGATAGCCACACCACCATCACAGAATGATATACTGCAAATTAATTTTCTTATCTATTTGAGCCATTCCTGTGTAATTTGTTTGTACTTTTTTGGATTTACTACACTTTTCAGCTTTATTTAGATCATTTTCATTAGTTTTTCATTTTAGGTGGAATTTAGGCTAGTCCCTTTAACTGTACAAAAATCTAAAAGTACAAGCCAAGCAACTCATTATCCAACTGTGTCACTGTAAAAATGCTCAGATATCAATTAATTGTATAAGCGAATTGCTCCGACAGGAAAAAATATGTTGCTACATAAGGCCAAAGGGGAAAAAAGGGTTGTCTCATAAACCATCTGCAAAAACGCCATGCGGTATGCGATTTCTTTTTTTTTTTTTTTAGGAAATTAGTTATGCAGTATGCGATATTTCTTCTTTTTGTTTAATGCTCTAAAATTTTGATTGCCCAACTTACGTGTGTGAAGTTCCCAGTTTCTACTAAGTACGATCCCACTTGTTTTAACTATGGGAAGTCTTGACTATGGCAAGCCACAGCAGTCATAAATGCGAACTTAACGCCGGGTATGTCGAACGTAACGCCGGGTATGTCGAACTATAACGCCGGGTATGTCGAACGTAACGCCGGGTATGTCCAACTTAACGCCA
>JXSR01S024251.1:0-14645 GCA_000969725.1 Ophiothrix spiculata
CATGGTTTACTGATTATTTAACATTGCGTATCGAGAAGTTTGCTTTTAAATCAAATTCTCTAATTCTCAATCTCAAGTTATGTTTAAAAATCTTTGATTATCAATGTAAAAATATGGACTAGTTGTAACATTAATTTCTATTAACCATTCTTTCAACAAACACCTAATTCCTAAATCGGAGTCGAACCCTCGATTTATAGCACCCCGACTGATGTTGTTTCAATGTGATGTTTATAATGTTAAGTGTAAACAGTGTAAACAAAATTCTTATCATAACCCTTATACTAAGGTTTCAATGTATATTTTTATCCTTTGTATCTTAGGGCTCTGTCACACACTACAAAACGTACGAATAGCGAACTAATAACGTAAACTGGTTTGGTCATTGAAATACATGTAATCGATTACCAAACCAGTGGACGTTATTAGTACGTTATTTGCACGGTACAATGATGTGTAACATGGCCTTTACATACATGTAATGCATAAATAATACACTCGGAAATACTCGATTGAGAAAGTATACTTAAAAACGTCGAGATACTTTCCTTTTGCTACTCTTTCTACTATTTCATTTCTACAGGTCTGTAATGCTCAATGATAAGTACCTCTTAATTTTTACCCTAAAGACAATCCTTGTATTGTAAACCTTAAACGTCTTGCAACGCCTTTCACACCTGAAGCAGATCATTTAACTTATTATAGCTGAACCGTCCTATTTCATTAAAGATATTGCTCTATTTAGCCAATGTATTGGAGGAATGATAACATGACTTGTTCAGTAAAACAAAATAGCAACTGGCATCGGCAATAAAAAAATCTTATTTAAACAAGAAAAATCAAAGTAGATGAACATTTTTGTAATCACTAATCAGATATGTAAGGTTGGCTCAATGTCCAGTAATATTTTTCGGCTTGTCAATGCAAGATATTAGTCAAAAAAACAAAACGTTCTTTGAAACACTTTGGTTATCGACGACTGAAATAAAAAAAAAATCCGAAATATTAAACATGGTGCATAGGAAGTTTTGGAATCGATATGCATAGGGAATTTAAGATTTGACTAGAAATCAAAGTTTGTCGACTAATTTTCTAGAAATCTTTGATAATAAAAGTAAATATGTTGACAATTTGTAACATTATTGTCCATGTCTTTCTATTATTTAATCTAATACAGGTTTTTTCTATTATTAGTTATGCTACTATGGTAGTAGTATATAAAGCATTCTTATTCAGTGGGTGTGGCTTATAATTCAATGAAGCAATCTGACTGGTTCTTACCCTAACTCCGCCCATCCATTATGACATGATAGATGACAGGCAGCGCGTCAGGTTTGAAACATGTAAACAAATAGGAACTACTTTTTTACAGTGCTGCGTTTGGGACTTGTTTTAGCAATTTACATTCTTATAAAGACAGGTTAATTAATTTATGACATATAATAAGTCAAAACATCTGTATGACACACTCGATTTTGAACCGATACTGTAAATTTCATAAAATTTATTCAGTTCTTTCGACGATCGACCCAGCCCAGCCTAGCCCAGGCCTCCTCACTCAGCTAAAAGTTAAACACATGTGCATGCACTGATCTCGAAGCAAAATGTTGTGGTGAACAACATTGCTCATCATTATTGTCTCGTTATTTTTTGAACTAAAATTCATGTTGCAAATAAATGTTGGCACGATTGGCAAGTCAGAGGCCGAGACGGTAAGATTCGTGCCCGGATTCGTGCATTGAATTTAACACTGGACGCCGGGCCGGCCTAGCTAGGCTAGCCTCAACACTGGCCTTCCGATGAAATACAATGTAATGCCGGGATTGAATTAAGCTTACAGTTGCTTACCTTGCTCAGTTTTGTATAAATAATCTTCTTTACAATTACCAATGACAAGGATTTCTCAGTTTCTAGTTAAGAAAAGCAGAGTTCATGACCAAGTCCCGCTTCAAGTCTTCATGACTTTCAGGCTCTCAGCAAGCCAAATCGTGAATGCTCAGATGACACTGACAGTGTCAGTGCCAGTATTGACTCGGAAAATCGTGTCATTCAAACACACCAACTAATGATTACAATTATATCTTCATCGAAACACATTTCAGTATATTCCAATCAGATTTTGTGCAGATTTTCTTCATGGCTCGATCGTCATTCATGTCATTTGTAAACAAAACAATGTGAGATTCACCTGGTATATTAATCCGCGCCAGCTGCGCGTTGGAAAAATCGTACATGTGGATTGATTCATTATTTAGACAGGGTTGTCAGTAATTAACTAGAAGATGTCACGCTAATTTTTTAACGTAAAAACACATTAATTTTCTTAAAAACGGTAAAAATCCGAATAAGAATGAGAATAAAAGATAAGATTTCTTGTTTTGCCTGTCATCTATCGTCTCATAATGGATGGGTGTGTACATTATTTTATCGTAATGGGCACCCCCTGCGGGGGCACCCATTACTCAAAATAATGTACACATCCATCCATTATGAGACGATAGATGACAGGCAAAACAAGAAATCTTATCTTTTATTCTCTAAGTAAAACAACACCTTAAGGTTACAGGGGTTTCTATTTTCGCGAAAGAGACTGCGGAGCATCATGTTTATTGCCTACTTACACATGCCAGAATATCAAAATTTTTGGCGTACATATAGAATAAAGTCTCTAGTTTGAACACGAACCTTTATAAGTGATTTCACGTCCGTGATCAAAGTTAAAAGGTGTCATGAGACTGCTTTGAAAAAGTTGTCGCCTTTCTCTCCGAAAACTCAACATATCATGCAGTCGCGTGCGAAAGAATTTTTGACTGGTTGGGCTATTATACGAAGTTCCCCCAACTAATGAGACCCAAAAGGTACACCCAAATATTTGTTCGTAGCTTTTGATAATTGAAAAGCAAAAAACAAAAACAAAAAGCAAAAAAATGCTCACATTCGCATGCATGACTCATATCGAATCATAAATTTCTTGTTAATGCAGTAAAGCAGATTTAATAAGCTTTCAAATGAAGAAAAAAATATAGAAATCGGATGAAAAATAAAAAAGATATGACCAATTTTGTAAGTACAGGGTGTCCAAAAATTAACTCCCCATTTTTAAATGTTTATAACTTTAAAACCAGGATTCGCATGGCAACTATAGACATATGTATTGATAGAGGAAACTTGTAGAATTCTTTTGATACCAAACATTATGCAATCAGTAAACTTCTAAGATAGCAAGAAGGTCTGAAAGTTCAAAGTGGTTGAGCCAATATACCATGCAGTGTTGATACACTTCTGCCACTTCAATATGACGACATGAGGCCTCATACAGCTAAACGGTTTAGAATGGCTTTATTAATTAACTTTTTCATGAACAATCATATTGCTAAAGACAAAGAAACCATGGTCCTTTCACTTCCATGATTTAAGTCCGTTCGATTACTTTTTTGGGTTATCTGAAGGACAGTACATCCCAACACCATGGACTATTCCTGACCTGAAACAGAACATCATCAGTGAAAACAGGAAGATCAAGAATAACGCATGCACAAACGTCCAGAGCTTTGTCGTTAGAGTAAAAAAAAAATGAAATCTGCAAGGAAGCCATCTAGAACATATTCTGAAATACTAGGCAGCTTAATCTGTGTAAGAAGGAGGTAATTTGATATGTCCTTGTGAGTGTGACTTTGAATGTGTAATAAAGAGTAATGCTGTTGTGTACCATTTAAAGATGACCATAATACGAGAGTTAAGCTTTGACAAATTAAAAACATTTTAATTAGCATTATGTAATTATTAAGACAAACCCACAATCAAAAATCTTTGTATAAACATTGTAAAAGCTGTTTCGCTAAAAAAGTCATTAAAATGATCATGAATGATTCGCCTGTCTTCAAAGATTGCTCCCTCCTCTACATGTGACGCGCACATTTGTTTTTCTTCTGAGTATTAAAGTAGGCTTTTTACGTTTGACGTAATTTACGTTGAAAATGATTTTCAAAAGTAGCAATTATATCATGTTTGGTACCAAATTAATTCTACAAGTTTCTTCTATCAATACATATGTCTATAGTTGCCATGCGAATTCATGCGAAAATGGGGAGTTAATTTTTGGACACCCTGTACTTCTTTGCTGTTATCATAACGCCATAACCCGTAATTGTGATATGTAATATCTTGCTTTACTGTGTAAATCCCATTGGAATGGAAGAAAAAGAGACGTACTTACACAGTTGGACATATGTTTCTTATTTTTCATCCGATTTCCATAATTTTATCTGCATTTGAAAATTTGCGTTACTACAATAACAAGAAATTTAATGATTTGGTGCTTTTATCAAGGTCAAGATCAGTTTTAATCCGTGCACAATTTTTTTTTTATTCACGTGGTATGCATTGATAAAGGAGACTTATGCAATTAGTAACCTCATAAGCATAAGATAGCAAGAAGGTCTGAAAGTTCATAGTGGTTGAGCCACTGTACCATCCAGGGTTGACACTCTTCTGTCAGTTCACCATGACGACATGACAGTTTAGACATGACAGTTCAGTTGACATTTTCATGAAGAATTATATCGCTCAAGACAAACCCTATCCCTTTCACATTCATGATTTAATTTTTTGTGTTATCTGAAGGACAGTACATCTCGACACCCTGGACTATTCCTAAAACAGAACATTGCCAGTGAAAACAGGAAGATCAGGAAGAACACATGCACAAACATCCAGAACTTTGTCGTTAGAGTCAAAAATGTTGACATATGCAAGGAGGCCATCTAGATTATAGTCTGAAATACTTGGCAGCTTAATCTTGATAAGAAGGAAGTAATTTTTAATATCCCTGTGAGTGTAACTTTGAATGTTTTTGTGGGGTAATGCTGTTGTGCACCTTTTAAAGACAATTATAATGCTAGACTTACGCTTCGACAAATGAAAAACATCTTAATGAGCATTTTATTAGCAATTATTATGAGCAAATATTACGACGAAACCACAATCAAACATTTTCGTATTAACATTGTAAAAGCTGTTTCCCTTCATAGGTCATTAAAATATTCATGAATGATTCTCCTGTCTTCAAACATTGATCCCCCTACATGTGAGTCGCACATTTATTTTTCTTCTCAGTATGAAAGTGCGCTCGTTACGATTGACGTAATTTACGTTGAAATTTATTTTCAAAAATGGTAATGGCATCATGTTTGGCTTGGAACCAAAATAATTCTACCAGTCTCCTTTATTAAAAAAATGTCTATAGGTACCATGCGAATCCTGGTTTTAAAGTTATAAGCATTTAAATATGTGCAGTTAATTTTTGGACACCCTGTAGAAACAATTATAGGTTGATATATAATCGGCAAATTTGTGGTTTTAACTTTTACCTATTCAAAACCAAAAAAAGGTAATAATTTGCACCGATTCTGAACCTACTGATTACTGAGTTCGGTGCAACACTAGTAAGGAAACATAACTGACACAAGTTTGCTACGATATTAAAGTGGAATAAACTGTAAACCAACAACTCAATTAACTGACTTTTTGACAAAAGGTGTGGCGCGTTTCGTTTAAATAAGACATATGTGACCGTCCATCCCAAACCAGCCGTAAATGCCACTTCTAGTCATTTTCACTTTTTTAATTATTTGCAAAGATCTTTAAATGACACCTTAATAAACTTCACACGATTTCCAGAAGTCAAGTTATAGTCCGCCAAAGGTTGTCAGGGAGTAAAACGTAGAACTGAGATAAAAACGTTCAAAGATCAGTAAGCTCTATATTTTCTTTTGATTGTATTAACAAATATGCAGATTTCTTTTACATTTCCTATCATTTGTGAGATACTTTTCAAGATACAGGTGAAAATAGGCAGCAAAAAATAAAGAAAACAATCAGAATTTCAAGCAGATTTTCTGTTGCAAAATTTGATCGCCTTGATCAATTTCAACAAGTAAGGTGTCATTTTAAAGCTTGGAAAATGCTGTAACAGATGAAATTCAAAATTCAAAATTGATAGGTGTGAGTCATCACATTGAAATGAAACTTTGCTGGTATTTTGTTGTTAGCACAAGGTTTGTGAATCTGTCAAAAAATCAATATCCGAAAATTAAGACCTTGACATGTACTTTCACCTCTAGCGCAAAATGATGTTTTTGGCATTTACGGCTCATACGGGCTAGACAGCCACATACATCTAATAAATTTGTAATATTTCTAATAAATAATAGATTGAAATATTCGTGGACACAAAAATACTCGTCTTCTAATTACCACTGTTATAATTCTAAGTTGATCAATAAACCTTGATGCTTTTATAGGGAATCGTGTTTATATTTTACAGATTGACCCATTAAGAAATATATGAAAATAATGGACGAACAAAGACGCAATGACCTTCGTCCTAAATAGGCAATATTCGCAGAATATTTCTTCATAAATATCGACGTGCTTCCATTAATATAAATAGTTCCCGTAAGGTTGATTAACAATATCAATACAGTGTGGTACCGAGAATTGCACCAAAGATTGCATATTTTTGAGTAAATAAGAATCAATATTTGAAACACTGTTAAAGTTAATAAACTTATAAGAATTAGAATTATTTTTCCTTACGTCAGTACAGCGTAATGACTTAGCTAAGTTGCAGGTGTGTCTTACCTTGTTGTAGCGTTCATCATTTATTGACACGATTTGTGTCATATTTCACTTACCACTTAAAATGGAAAGTGCACATATGCGACCTTCCAGCCCGTATGAGCAGTAACTGCCAGAAACTTCATTTTGCGTTTCAAATGAAAATACATGTCAAGGTCATAATTTGCCGAAATTGATTTTTTGACAGATGCACAAACCTAGTGCTTACTACAAAATACCAGCAAAATTTCATTTCAAGAACATAATAGGAAATGTGAAATAAATTGGCATATTCTGAAGACGATCAACAGAAAATATAGGGCTTATACAAATCTTTGAACGCGTTTATCTTATACGTTTTACTCCCTGACAACCATTGACGGACCATAACTTGACTTCTGGAAATCATGTGAAGTTGATTAAGGTGTCATTTTAATTCTTAAAGCATGGTCTTTGCAAATAATTAAAAAAAGTGAAAATGACAAGAGGTGGCATTGACATAACGAAATAAACCATTTTGACAAGTATCATAAAGATAGACCAACAGTCATGCAATTGACATGAATATATAGCAAGGAATATAGAAACGGTCGCAAGGCAGCGGCATTACATTGCAAAATCAGGTGACAAAAAATAACGAGCACGCTTTGACCACCCATTAAAAATTGTAAAATATTTAAATAAAGAACAAGGCTGCAAGCTATAAAGAGTAACGAGTCAGAAAAGAAGAGAAGCTCTGCAACAATTGTTGAAAGAAGTTACAACCCAAAATGTAGAATAAGAATGAGTTTCCAATTAATAAATGCTCTGTTGGGAGTTTCGTTATAGATGATTGGACATTTTGTATCAAAATAATTTATCAGGTTCAAAAGTTCAAGCACTCAAATTTATCATTGCTTAGTATGTGGTAGACAGTAAATAGTTCCACAAGCTGAAGACAGCTATTTTATTTTAAAAATCTTCTATATTTTCTCTATTAATGAATTGGATTAGAATATTTTTGTATCTGAAAATTAAAAAAAAAATGAATCATAGATTGTTTTGATTGTTCTAGCTTTTAACTGATAAAATCGTTACTAAAACAATATCGTTTGTGAGGGTATGCCAAGACATAGCTTTCCAATGTGTAACACTAACTTAAAGATTTACAAGAAAGCTTTTCTTTATAAGCACTGACCACGACCGAGTAGATAGCAAGAAGAGAGTAAGAATTAAGTTGTTAAACGAAAATACTATTTGATCCATATAGGTAACTGCCACCAAAATGAGCGTGTTTGATAGTATTGCGCTTTGATAAATAGCATATTATTTAAAACGTCAAAATTCTTGATTTTTTAAATTCTGCTGCTTTAACCAATCTCTCTCTGGCATTTACTATTTCCTGCATTCCTCATCGTTAATGTTTAACTGAAAAGAAAAGACTTAATAAATCCGTACGTTTTCACAATTAGCTGAAAGATGATATGTTTTACGCAAACACGATTTGCCTGTTCACCTGCGTATTGGATAAAGTTATTGATTAGTTCAGGAATGATTGATGTCAAGGCGAATATCAAGTCATATTTCATTCTCATCAACAAACTTGAACCAAAACTTTAGTGATAAATGAAGAGTTGACTTGTAAAACGGCTTGTATCCATTTTGCACTTTTTTGAGAAAAGGGCAAAAAACTGTTAGGGCATCAAAATGTCTCAATTCCTGATAATGATTTTAGTAATTCTGTACGAATATGTCTTTAAAAATAAGGTGTAATTTAGATAATTCATCAAATAGTTTCATATTAATTGACTATTGATTTTATGCTGAAAATGGATGTAAGCCGTTTTGCAGGGAAACTCATCAAATTTCAACTTAGGAACCACCTATATTCTAAATTTTGGCAAAATGTCTTTTTCAATTCTTCATAAGCCTATGATGTTCTTTACAAATACCAAATTTCAATATCAGGTCATGTTTAATAAAAAAAGTTACCATATATGGGCATTATGCCCTCTAATGCCCAAAAATGATCGTACAATGTCCATATTTGGGCATAACAGTAACATTTTCGGGATTTAACCCACTTAGCAAGAATTTTTGAACAATATCTTGTGCCAGGATGATGCACAAGTTGAAGGTCTGTTAGAGTCTATCAAAAATTCATTTTTGAAAAAATGGTCTCTAAGCCGTTTTGCAGTTCAGCTCTCCAAATATGCACGGGAGATTGACCAATGCTGATGGTATAGCACGATGCTATGGTAGACACTGGAAATAAGATGAACGGTTAATAAAATCGCTTAAAACATATAACATTTAAAAAATTGATAACAACGTATTGCAAAGGCACCAAAGCATAACCCTAGCATCAAATTGTAAATTACCATAAGGGAAATTTTACAGTAACGGAAGGACAATCGTATACAATTCAACTTTTAAACACATGTATTACAAAGACAGACTTTAATTGAGTCACTTTGATACATTCTTGATAGTTGAAGCAAATCCATATATAATCCATGAAAAATAGAGTAATTTGTAACTTTCTTTTACGATTTATGCATATTAATGAGGTCGGTAACGGAAGGACAGCAAATCGGACATTGTTTTTTTCATCACATCAGTTTTTTCCAAATCTCTGTGCGTTTCATGAATTAATATTTTTCTATGTACACTTAATTGAATCCCTGGTGTCTAAGCAACATTTTAACACTAAAATTGTTTAAATGTATTTTTCGGTGTTTTCAAAACAAAGCCTAATTTAATTATAGATTCGGTAACGGAAGGACTAATGGAATTTGCCTATATATTAGGCTAGTAAATACGTTTGTTTGTCACTGAAAATTAGTTTAGAGTAACATTTAAGCAGTTTCTAAAGCTAAATCCATCCAAAATAATCAATAGAAATGTTATGGTAATATTTCTGACCAACAGATTTAGAATGATGCCCTTAATGAGGTAGAAAATGACCACCAAAATACTTCTGAGGTCTTTAAAGTTAAAACATCACATATTAAAAATTATAAAGGTTCTTACTAAGTTGTGTTATTAACATGTTGCATTTTAAAATGGCACCCATAATGAGATCCAAAACAGCTCTTAAAATGCAATTTCGACATTCAAAAGCGACTGCATTAAGATAGCATCAAAATAATCTGAAAGGAGCTAACCTTTTAGGGTAACAGCAGAAACCTTTCTCTCCAGAAAATGTTTCTCTTATGTTGCAAATCCAAATAAGTGCCTATAGTAAGATCCAAAATGGCCAGCAAGTTACTACAAAGCTAGCAAAATATGTATTTCACAGCCCTTTTAGGCATTATCTCTCAAGATGTTAATGCAGCAATGCAATAGCTTTAAGTGGCAGGTATGGGCAATATAATTATATTTGTATATAAAAAATATATGGATATGGACAAGTAACAAAAAGAAACCATGATTTCTTAACGCCATTTTTCATGAGTTCCAAGATGCATTGCCAAACAAACCAATATAATGAAAAATGTTACCATGGTTACCTTATATAAAATTGCTCAAAATGCTATTAAAAGAAATGTCAATGATATAATAAATCATTGGCAGTGATCAGAATAATAGAATCTAGGTTAATCGCTTTCAATGCTGCAATTACTTCATGAGTTTGTCATTTATAGAATCAAACCGATTAGGAATAGAAAAGAACTTGACTGCTATAACCTTGTACTTTGGCTTAATCAGTCAATATATTGCTACAACTGACGTTTGTAAACATATATGTGACGCGTTACATCAATAGGGACAACATTGCGGCAAACCCGAGTGAAAAATGGTCGGGATGTCAATTTTTAGATATCGTAAAAAATGAGGTCCTTAAAGTATATACCGTATTTTCAATGAATGAACTTGTTTTCTGAAGAAAAAAAACGCTCTCTACATGTGAAAAATTGAGTTGTTTATGGACAAGTCCGACTCAGTTTTTGCTGAAAATGCCCGCGGAACCATCACTTGAGTACAAAATATGACAACTTTGCACGAAATACCGGTATATCAGCGCATTCTAAAAAAAATTGATATCGCTGTCTTTGTTACAGTCCCTTTAGTATCATTTGAAGACTTTGGAATGGCTCCTTTGAAAACTATTAATATATTGAGTTTAAAACTGTAATGATTTTCAAACGCGTTTCTCAGAAGTGTGTTCTTTATATCCGTCAAGGTTGTCATTCTGTGGTTTCCTTTAGCTCGGTAATCATATGTTCGATGCCTTTTAATTTTGGTATTATTTTAAAGCTGATTAAACAAGCTTTCCAGTCATATTTTTTTTGGCTTATTGGATTTGTTTTTGGTAGATATGAATACCCTTTTGGCTCAAAGATGCTTACTTTTTCTGTTATGGCCATTTGTTGAATTAAATTCGGGATCTCGAATTTAATTCCACATGTATAAGTATAGGAAAGCATGCGTGTGCTTTTTATCCATTTTTTGGTGGCAAAGCAATTTTTTTCCCAAATACATATGAAAATGCTTTTAGATAGTCAAATTCCTCCATTTTATGCTGTTTTTACTATAAACTATTTTTGATCAAAATCTTATAGTATTGCTTTAAATGATGCAATATATGTCTAAATAATGGTCTATCTTGCAAGCTTTACCATATGATATCTAGTCATTTGAATACAAGCCTCAGATTTCTTAACTAAAGTTCCTGAAATTTATTCTTAGCATTAATACCCTTTATCCTTCAATAAGCAATTCCCGCAAGTAATTCTCTTTTGTCCAAAAATGCAAAATCTTGATAGTTATTGTGATTTATTGCTAACCTCTGGCAATATACCGTCATAATACTGTTGAACCGTGCTATTTATATATATATATATCGGTATTCATCTGCCTTTAAGACATGATTATGAACATTTCAAAAATGACAGGAGAAACTTTTAGGAAGAACGCTGTTGAAAATGTCAGGTTTTAATGTTAAAACAAATATAGAATTATTTTATGGGAGGCTTTTAAGAAAGAGGGTATTGTAAATTGTAAAAGTGAAAATTATCTAAATGAAAAAATCTTTTCAGAGAATGCAAGCTTCCTTTCCTTTCAATTGTAAAAGTGAATATTGTCTAAATGAAAACATCTTTTCAGAGAATGCAAGCTTCTTTTTATTTCAATGCAAAAGAAATATACCCGTATGCGATCAAACTATTTAAATTAAACCTAATTCCCAGTTATATAATTTAGAGAGTTCCAATATGAAATGAATTACAAAACGAGTACTTGCCCTAAAATATTGCAAAAATCGTTTCATTTCTTATTAAATCAATAATCACCCAGTGTGTTACTTTTCATATAACATTATTTCAAAAGCTACATCAATCTGTACCTGGCATCTGTTATTTCCTTTTTCCAACCAAAAACTGTCGTAATCCATACGCATTATTTGTACACTTGCAATTAGTTGAATTATGATATTGATCATACCTTTTTGTGTAGGAAGGGCAAATACACTTAGTCTGTTCACCTGCATAATGAACATAGGTATTGATTGGTTTAAGAATGAATGATTTGTAGGTCAATATCAAATGTGACCGTCCATTTCAAAGGAGACGTGAATGTAGCAAATCACGTTTTGCGCTACAGGTGAAAATACATGTAAAGGCTGTAATTTGAAAAAAAAATTGACAGATTCACAATCATTGTGTTACTTCAAAACAACATCAAAGTTTCATTTCAAGAAAATGATCGTAAATATGAAATATATGTATTTTGGTGAGGACATTCAACAGAAAGTTTAGGGCTCATTAATCTTATAACGCCTTTATCTCAGTCATACATTTTACTCCCTGACAACCTTAACTTGATCACGTGAAGTTTTTAAAGATGTCATTTTAATCCTCATAGCATTGCCTTTGCAAATACTTAAACAAGTGGAAATGACAATCATAAGCTGCATTTGCGGCTAATTTTGGATGGACAGTCATAAATCATAATGTTTTGCTTTCAATGTCTTTAACGAACTTAAACTATATAAAAACTACAGAAAATTGCAAGAAAGTTTGCCGAATGCTTATGGTGGCATTTCACGAGGTGGGTCAAAAATGAGTTACATGGTCAAAATGGTTAAAAAATCAACTTTTTGATATGATGTTAATATTATTGATCTCTTTCAATTCAAGTAACTTTTTTTGCCAAATATCCCTTTTGTTTTGGCAAGATGATCTTATTAATGGTTAATTACTCAATAGACGGCAATGCAAACTGTAATTTTGAAACACGTTTTTCTCAAAATTGCCTGTTTTTACTAAAACAAGTCATAAATTGGAATGATTAATGGTAAACAGTTCATTTTTTCAGGATATGTTCTAAACACTTTGATAGTTACTTTGATGCATTAAACTTGAAACAGAACCCTTAGGGTCTTGGTGTTAATGACCTTCAATTAATTAGAGGGGGCTATACAAGGGGAGAAAAATAGTGATGTTTCAAATCATTCTGTCCAACTTTTATTTGATGCAGCTTGATCCCCTGAACATTTGTCAAAATCGGACAAAAAATGAGAAGGTACTGCCCAAAAAACTGATTTGAGGGGGTGGATGGGTCTGAAGAGGGTCTAAAATGATAAATTTGCCAATTACTGTAATTATATACCAAATTTTTGCCATGTTGGTGACTATTCATATGTATTTGAGGTCACAGAATCTATTTGTCTATGTTCCAGCAGTGTCAAACCTTCAGAAATGGTGATTTCCTCAATTTGGCTATCTACCGCATCCTTAGGCACCGCATCCTTAGGCACCACCACCCTTGTACTGTCAAGTTCAAACCATTGTTTCTCTTAAATTATGTAACCCATGAAGACCAAATTAATACCACAAATAGCAGAAAGTGTAAGCTTTGAAATGAGACATTAAACAAGTCCATAGGCTAAGGAATAGTGAATTTACATCAAATTAAGTTCGAGAACCCATGAAAAAATGTAACAACACCACCTTTTTAGCATACCCACCTAATGACAAGCCACCTTATAGTAAGACTCAAAAATAATCATTGAGTCATGTAATTAATTATGATTCAAAAATTGTTATTTTTTAAATACCAAATTCATGCATTTTAATATTATTAAAACTATTAATGTCATTGACTTTGAAATTGGCAAAAATAGATACAGCAAGATTTATTTACCTTATCATTAATGCTTACAACACGTTCGTATGGATTTTTAGTGCTGGTGAAGGAGCCAAAAGTAAGTACAAATTACTTATTTAACAATTGCTGATGTTACGTAATTTGAGCTTTTTCTTACATTTGTTGAGTAGACAGGACTGAAAAAGATAAAATTTGATCAAACTCATAATTTTTAACAACATAATAATTTGTAAAACTATCAGGGAACAACATTGAAATCAAAGTAATATCTGAGTGTCTATCACTTCCACGTAATAAAATGCTGTTAAGTGCAAGCACACGTGCACAGATATATTGTTCGGATGGATTTTCAGTGCTGGTAAAGGAGCAAAAAGTGAGTACAAATTACTCATTTGTGATGGCTCAACCCGAAAGAGGGGACTTTGCAGATGATATCAATTTTGATTTTATCATTTCATCTATAACAGCATTTATTTTCTTTATTTTTTTTCTGCCTATTTTCATTAGTTTCTCGAAAAGTGTTCTGTCGCCAAGTCCCCCTTTTCGGGGTGAGTCATCACATTAAAACAATTGCTGGTGTTACGTAATTTGAGCGTTTTGTTACATTTGTTGAGTAGACAAGACTGAAAAAGATAAAATTTGATCAAACTCATAATTTTTAACAGCATAATAATTTGTAAAGGTCGCAATATCGTAAATCGCTTCACGTAGTGACGCTAGTGGCAAATTTGCAGGGTTTTTACACCACAAAGGTGGAATAGGACATTAAATTATATTTATATAGAAATAAAACGAGACTATGTTTTATTTTGTTTTTATGCTTATTATTTAGTTTGGAAATATTAGTGAATGTGTAGAAAAAATCAGCACCACAGAACATTTTATAATGAAATTAAAGATGGAACAAATATGGGTGTCTCTAGAAATACTCGGTCAAA
>JXSR01S024258.1:43502-58154 GCA_000969725.1 Ophiothrix spiculata
CATTTTGCTAAATACAAACATATACATTTGCAATTCCAACTTCTGTTTGGCATGGACAAGGATATGACTCATTATCAGACAACTATAATAGCCTAGGCAAATAAATACCAACTTGAGCCAACAACAGCAACATGCTATCCTTTTTGGTTATTAATGGTAAGTTCCGGGGGGTGAGGGGTTGCACCCAACTTTGGTTTTGGTATGGGTGTGCGGCCCCGATATCTGAAACCCTAGCTATAGTCTAGGGAATGGAAGATTGACCCTGAAAAGGGGGTCTAGAGAACTGAAGGGACCAAAAAAAGACCCTTCAGAACTATTTTTTTGGGCAAAATTTGGGCTCTGGAAGCAAATTTTTTTGAAATTTTGCTTGAAATGGGGGTCTTGGGAACTAAATTTCCAAAAATGAGGCTAGGGAACTGATTTTTTTAAAAATAAGGCTTGCGAACTAAAGGTCAGGCTTGAAATGAGGGTCTAGTGAGCAGACAAGGCTCGAAAAAGGGGGTCTTGAGGGCCGCACATACCCGTATTATCTTTTATGTCAGAGCCCCGCCTACCCGGGGGTAAGCCCTTTATGCTACAACTGCCTATTCAAATACAAAATCGAGAAATCGTGCTTGCTTCCATCTTGTTGTTGCTAATGGAGCAGAGTTACTGTACTTCAGAATATTTTCGAAGATTAGTCAGATATCCAGGCAGATCAGCAAATCTTTACTTAGTGTATATACAGCCTGTGCATTTTATTTCACCCGCAAACGCGTCTGTGTTTTAAACAGCTTCTATTACGACTTGCTCTGAACAAAGTACAGCAATTTCCCCTGCCCCTAAATCTATTTCGAAGAGTCTCAGGTGTTGCAGGCAGAGCTATAAAATGCCTGATGTACAATAACTCGCCCTCCGTGAGCAACAATCCAAGATGGTCTGTATCACATAGGATTTACACGGCAGTTAAATTAAAATGGTGGCGAGCACAGCTTCTGCTTTAGAATTTCTTTGATTCAAATGCAACACACAAAATCTAGCAACAGTTGCATCAACACATTCATATGCATAATAATGGATTTCTTTCATGCAGATTCTTATTTTAAGGTCTGATAACATTCCAAGATATTTAAAGCAATACTATAAGATTTTGATCAAAAATAGTTTATAGTAAAAACAGCATAAAATGGAGGAATGTGACTATCTAAAAACGTTTTCAAGTGTATTTTGTGAAAAAAATTGTTTTACCACCAACAATGGATAAAAAGCATATGAATACTGCCCTATACTAATACATGTGGAATTAAATTTGGGATCCTAAATTTAATTCAACGAATGGCCATAACAGAAAAAGTAAGCATCTTTGAGCCGAATTGTTTGGAGGGTATTCATATCTCTCCAAAACAAACCTAATAAGCCCCAAAAATGAAAAGTCATAGGTGACAGGGGGCACTTCATTTCTAACACTTTATAGTATTGCTTTAATCTAATCAATTTGAACCAAATGCACTCACTTGCAGCAGTGGCCCTGACCTTGACTCCGATACCGTCCAAATAATCCAAAGCCACTTGAACGGTACTATTGAGACTCACTTGATCTTCATTAGTATTGTTGGTCTGGAAAAAAAAACCAAGATACTTGTCATTGTTATAACATAAATATTTATTTTCTGACATTGCAGAAAATACAGAAATTTGGGGGATTCAACCACTACACAAAGATGTGTACAAATAGATACTCTATAAATACCTTTATAATTATATACCTTGAAGTATGCACCAACAATCAGACTCTAATTACGAGATCCATGTGGCATACCCGTTTTATTCTACAACATTGTGAACTGGTGGTTTTGTATTGTGCAAAAATTGCCACTAAGTTTGATAAACATATCTTTAACACACTGGAGTTAATTTAGGTATTCAAACATGTTATAATACAGTTGTTCATTACAAATCGACAATGATGAATCCATATGCACACATATTTTTTATTGTGATAAACAACTCTGAAATGTTTAAATACCTGTCAACAACAAAATATGTTTCTAAAAACTTATGTATAGAAAATAAAACTAAATTCTTAATGTTCTAAATTTAAGAGAAATTTACCTTAACCCTAACCTTGAATTGAGAGGTGCTCCGTTTTCTAGCCTAAGTCCAACTACGTCACAGTAGAAAAAAGCATGTTTTGACCGGTATTTGAACCCATGACCTCTGACTTCCCAAGCGAGGCACACCACTAGCAGGCCACCACGGGGCTGCTGCCCGGGCAGCGATTTCATCCCCATATGCAACCCGTGTCTATGACGTATTTGGACTTAGGCGCATTTTGGTGTTTTTTGACGGTGAGCTTTAGTGATTTCTAGTTGGGTTAGGGTTAATAAAATACTGTAAAGCACTTTAATTTCACGGCATTAAAATTTAGCGAATTTGGAAACCCTCACTTTTTGGGTGCATTTTAATTTCACTAATTTGAATCATCATGCTATTCAATGCTGTGTTAACAATTATTTTAGCGGCATTTTAATTTAGCGAATTGTGATACTAGCGAAATTAGCGAGATTAAAATGCTAGCGAAATTTTCATGCTTTGCAGTATTTTAAACAGAATCCCTTGTATCAGACATTGCACGTACTCACCCAAGGTGAAATGAACAGTGCACAGATTACGAGAACTGCGTAAATGCACTTGCAAGAACACTGCACTGTGTGTGACAAGCTAATTTGAATATCAACTGTGGGTTCATCACAAATCAACAACAGTATTCTCGATCCTATAAGGAAATACGGCGAGTTGTTGAAATGATTCCTTGAAATCATCTTCAACACAGGTTTTCTTTAATTAACAAGCTACCTTGATGGGATTCGCACCCTTTGCATACCTGTTTAGCAATGCCAAGGTCAGTGTCAGTCAACAGCTCTATGAGATGGCAGAAAATGACGCCATCACGTAACTCCTCTAGCCCTTCAATCAAGACGCCTCTCTCACACATTATACTATTGGCCCAGCCTAGATACATCTGTAATATGCAATAGATCATATATGAAATACATTTATTATAGGCTACATATAATACAGTGAAAACTTGTTTTGAAAAATTTACGATTTGTAACGAAATTGTCAGGGACATAGAAAATGCTTCATTTTATCCAAATTTCATTATGTCATGGTTCTAAAAACAATATATAACAAAAGAAATTGTTATCATGGTTCAGGAAAATGGGTATTTCTTATATCAGGGGCCGATTCCACTAACATTTTGCGATGGTCGCTAACCCCGTTTTGATGGGTAACTCCAAAAATGATTGCTAAATAGCGGGTATTTTTAACAATAATTAGCGATCATTTTTGGAGTTAAGTGATTATAACAGGGATAGCAATCATCGCTTAATGTTAGTGAAATTGGCCCCAGATTTTGTTAAAGTTATCAAGAGATTTCACTGCTGATTTAGGTGTCATAGACATGAGGGCACTCAAATTCCAAAGTGATGGGCATGTGCCAACCTCTGTCTGGGGCATTCAGTGTAGGATTTGAATCGAAAGAAGAAGTCATTCATTGTGATAATCAAAAACTGAAGGTCTTTATGTGTAAAGATTGATGATTGGTTATGCAGTGTGCACTGAAATTCATGACTCCCAACTGAAATGCAGTCACTGATTCCTGTGAAGAGGAACTGATTCCTGTGAATGTTTGGGCCTCTTTCTTGATTGTACTGAAGACAGAAATGAAACATATTAGGCCCACGGCCGAAAACCGGGGGTCATTACACAATATATAATTGTAAGACTTGGACAAATAGGGTATTGGTGTATAGGTAGAGGGTATCAGGTATTTGCCTATTGCATGGTTTCACCATTTTGGGGAGAGCCTCGACCTGGCTTGCGAGATGAATGGGAACTAACATAATATAACGATTAACAGTTTGATTCCCTCTTTAAAAACCACTGACCTTGCATGAAGTCGATACATTGTTATGTAACATATTAGTTTAACTGACTGTCGAATCAAGGCTCTCCCCCAATAATGGTGAACCGTGCAATAGGCCTATAGCAATACAAAAAGGGGGTTTATATTATATAGAGTGGCAGTCGCTATCCAACAAAATGTGGGAGTGACCTCCTGAACCCCAGGACTCCACCCCCCACCCCCCCATCCCGGGTCCACGGTCAGAGAACTCATGTTGTTTGGAATCAAACGATCCCTTCAATTTTATGTGGAATGGCAAGAAAATCAAAATGTTTGATAATTAATTAAGAAAATGTTCATTCTTTGATTGATTCTTGATTGATTTTGTAACTTTTGAGCTTGGAGTGCCAGATATTTTGACTCAAAATCAAGTTGAGGGTCAGATTGGCCTATGCATCCACCACTTAGACTGACCAGCATACCTAGAACCCTGCCAATCAATTCGCATCCCTCATCAAACAAGTCAAATGGCTTGGTCATTAAACTTCATGTACATCTTCACACCATACAGACATACTATATGTTTATATATAATCAATGGCAAAACTTTTACGTCAATGCATTCAATACAGGAATTGATGTCACAAGGTCATGCTTTGACTTTGACGTAGGTACTATGGAATTTCTGCAGAATGAGGTCGTTGTGGAGGTGGTTATTGCTTGGTCAAGAGTTTATTTTGATTGCTTGCGCTTAAATTTTATTGACAATGATTTCATAAAAAAATATAATGTTGATTTGAGCAAGTTCAAAATGGTTTTCAAATAGACAATGTGGGCCCAAACACATGAAAAGAATAAATAAGTGAGATTTGCAAAGATATTGTTAGTGACTTTTAAGGCTTTTATAATTACCTAATTCCCATATCAGGTGAGTGCAAGAAAGACATATCCGCAATGGATGCCATATGTCACACACTGTATAGTAAAATTCAAAAATCACTAGAAATTTTGCTCCCATATGTCAGTAGCTCTTGAAACAGTTCTTCATGTAACACTGTTGCCTGAATAACCATTTCATTTAAGAGCCACTGACACAAGATTGCATGGACATTAATTCAGTGTGCAATGCAAATTTCTGAAAAACGGCAGCCATCGCAGTTACAACTTTCTCACACTCACATGACAATTCTGTTCCATGAAGCACATGGTTCTTACCTGCAGCACTGAGCTGAAAGCCATGACTGCTCTTTTCTTTCAATCTTCCCACACAGTAAAATCTTTGTCTCAAAAGATTCACTTACGTCGATGTCATCTTGCTTCTAGGTCATATTTTATCATCTTCCAGTAAATCATTTCAAAATCTGTAATAGTTCAAAAGTAAACACAACCTCATATTTTATGAAAACTTGTAATAACGAGAAAAACGAAAAGAAATGGAATCCATGTTGCCTTGGATAATATATCAAGTTGGCTTTTTTTTTTAATAAATCCTGGGAATTGGGGGGAATGTTACATTTGTATTTGTAACAGAATTCAGTACTAAATCTGCACCATTTAAAAAAAACAATTGATGCAAACTCAGTTCGGCGGAACTCACAATTCGGATACGTATCCGAAATCGGATACTCCGTATCACAATTCGGATTAAAAACAGCTGAAACAGGTTATCAGCTGAAATGAATATTCAGCTTCGCCGCGCACCATACCGGTATTTATAAAAGTCAATAACATTATCATCATTTGTCATCTAAATTCTAACAAAGTATTGGCCAAATTATTTTTCCTTCTGTGATAAGAAGCAATCAGGGCATGTTTCGAAGCTGTTCCGCTGGAATTGCACAGATGGAAATAACATTTCCACAGATATATTTATCATAAATGCAAGAAAGATGTTCTACATGCACTTGCCAGCTTGCGCTATCGATTTGTTTCCTGCGCCACGACAGGAGTATCATAATTCAGATACCCCTCCATATCCTTATACGGGGTATCACAATTTGGATACGAAATGTGCGTGGGTATTCGAATTAGGATATGTATCCGAATTGTGAGTTCCGCCGAACTGAACTGGCTACACATGATCAAAGAGCCAAGAAGTAGTAGTATGAACTTTGCATTACTTCTAAAATTGTCACAAAACTTTAGTTATACATAAAAAAAAAAAACATGCTGAAATGAAACTCAACATTTTTACCTTACAAGGAGGCATTTGTTATTCCTGAAAAGGGGGATTCATTAAGAAATTACATACAAAATGCATATATATGCACTAACACTAGTAATGGTCAAACACTGCAGTCTACTAACAAGTTACACCATGATTTAAAATAATATTAAAAAAAAATACATCAAATAAATGAATCCTACAGATATGTCACCTTATGGGAAGTGAACTTTACACTTCACTGAGTGATTGATGATGGGAAGGTGTTATCAACTTGAAATTACATAATTTGGGGCTCTTAATAGCCCCATAAAATTACCAAGTTCGCTAAAAAGATACAAATGAAAGCTTAAATGTTCTCTGCTGAGTAAGCTTAAAAGATTATTCAGCTGCATAAGTCTGAGCTTAAGTAGATTCAGCTTCCTCTGTATAGCCATGGAAATAGTAGATAAGCTTAATCTACTATTTCCATGGTATAGCCAATTGAAAGTTGAAATACTTAAAATAAAATACATTCACAGACTTACATTAGCTTGAAATTCACTTGTCCTTACAAGAAATTAACATATAACTGTCCATAACTGTCAAATTCAAATTCCTCCTAATTGAAAGTTCACTTCATGACTGTCCTACTTTACTACTAATGTAGTGTGAAGAAAATGTGCTTTATTCAAAAGGAAAATATTGAACACTATTGATGCAATGGTCAGATTGCTTTTGCTGACAATTTGATTATCAATATTGTATTGATCATCTAATTTCAGTCATGAGACATGTGGGAACCAGATATGGGGCTTTTCTGTACAAGATGCAATTGAAGAAAAGAGAGCGGTTACAGGTTTTCAAGAGGGATGGATGCTTTTCGAATTTGGTTTGGGGTATGGACATGCCTCCACAAATGCTAAAGTTGTAAAAATTCAACCAACAAACAAACAAAGAGACCCATCCATCAATTGATACCAAAATGTGCATACATTTTGAACTCAGTTTGAACAAAAAATAAAGGTGTACACATCTTCTGTGATTCGTTCTTTTCATAATCAATTTTGATAAAAATTATGCAAATTGTGAAAAAAAACCATCAAAAAATTGAACTTAATTTTGTGTTAACAACGTGACAATACCCACTTTTTATACCAAGCTCCTTTGTCAATTTCGTTACCTTTGCTTAAAGTGGGAAATGTAAAAAATAAAAAAATAAAATCACCTTGTTTAGGCTTTCGCCAACCAACTTGGTACTTATACCAAGTAAGCTAAAGGAAGCTTATCTTCAACAGCTAGGGCTCCATGATGTTTTTTAAATTCAGTTTTGAATGCAGGAGGAAAACTGGAGTACGCGGAGAAAATCCTGCAGAAGCGAGTATGGACTGAAAACCAAATGCACATAAAGCGCCAGACGCAGGTCAAACCCGGGACCTCATTGGTGCAAGGCGAGGGAACTACCGCTGCGCCAACCCGCTATGCTGCAAGAATGATTGGAGCCCGAGCGGTCGTCCACATCACCAGGATACCTATGTCCAGTAGTCAAGACCTTCACAAACTCTCATGTCAATCTAGAGATTTAGTTATTTAGACCCCATATAAATTTGGACTCAAAATCCCTGGCCGAACTTCACAAAAATCCACATAGATTTTTAAATTTGCATCCTACATTGGTCCATGTTCAATTATCAAGGCCTGCAAAATAGTTGTACCTAATTTTCTACACAAAACTCAGTTCTCTAGATTCACAATTCACTGCTCTGCACCAGACTATCCAAACTTTAATTCCCCTCCCCCCCCCCCCCTCCAGGCAGGGACTGGGTTGCAATTTCAAATCCAAAGGACCGAAGGACCAGTAAGTCTCAAAATCCACAGGTCCTTCACTAAATCTACAGGTCCTTCAGAAGGACTTTTAATTACAAAATCAGTGACGTACAGCCTCAAAAAACAATTGGACCGAAGGACCATCTCATTGCTGAATTGGTCGGTCCTTCCAAAATTCTGTCGGTCGGAACCGATGGTCCGACGGTAAAGTCGAACCCTGCAAGAATTAGAGAGACAGATAAATTGACTGGTGGACATTTGCATCCAGCCCGAAGTACTTTCAAGCACTTGTGCACATCGAGACAGTTTTTACTACAAGTTCAATTTCCAATCGAGGGGTTAAAGTCACAAAATTGTGAAAATAAAGAACAATCATCAATATTTGTTAGTTTTTCTTTCTGAATAGTTTGGCAAAATAATACAAGCATGTCCACTCAGGCCTAATAACTATTTTATATTTACAATTTTACCTTTCAATGATACATTCTGTATAAAATGACAAGAGTTACAAAAAACACACCTTGATACCATGGAGCTATAATACTATTATAGCTCCATGTTGATACCCTCTCCCCTTGGCTTAAGCAAAACTTCTTGACCCCCTTTTATGTTTTTGGTCTTTCATTGATTTTTCTTTGATTTGCCTATGTTGACCACAATACAATACATTACGATACAGTTACATGCATTCAATAAAAACTATGCAACAGGAAATCAATAACAACCAATGTATGAGAAAACGGGTATTGCCAGGACTAAAGATAACACTCCCAATTGGGCTAATAGGTTTGTATGTTTTTGGAAAGTTAAATTTAGAGAACTGGTACACGGAAAAGGGATGAGTTTGGGAGAGGGGAGGGGAGTACTTAGTGGAATGGCTGGTATGTGGGCAATTAGGCCTGCAACAAAAAACATATCAATGGTCAATTTGGCATACCATGTCATTAACCATAAAAAGGTACGTGTAACACTGGACTGAGATTGTGTTTTCTAAATTATCATGATGATCAGATCGACTGATGATATTTATATCAGATTTTTTTTATTTCTTTTTCAGTTTCGGAATGATGTCTTTATTTAGTGTTTGGAGAGACTGAAGTATCAGACTAATGATGCCAATGTTCAATTTTTGGATTGGAGAAGGGCCGGAATCCAGAATTTGTTTGTTGATTGAAAAAATCAAAATGTGTACTTTGATCATGCATTTATTAATTTTAGGTGATTGTTTACATAAAAATGATCATGAATTTTCACAAGTTTATGTTTGGTAAACTCCTTGACTACCATGGCCTGTGGCTTTTAAGCAACTCACTAAGGTGTGCAAGAGCACATTTTATTTCCAAAATTTTTCATGATGCGAGTTGTTCAAAATGAGACTTCAAAAAATTGGCAAAATTAACCACTGTTCAATGGAGCCCAGTAAGTCGATAAAACATGAAATCATAATCGACTTACTAGTAAGTCTACAAAAAAGTCATGGACTAATTTTAGCCCATGAGAATGCATTGGTAACATGGTTATATAGGAAGAACTGTCAAACTGTAATGGCTGCAAATGGAAGATGCTAAAGCAACAAATGGAAGATGAGATGAGCATTTGGGCATGCAACAGATGTGCACAGTAACATGGAGCAAGATACACAGATACACAGATGAAATGAGTAGCAGCATCGCAGTGTTGCGGATGGTTAGCATGGCATCACAACAGCAGCATGATCTCAGTCTAGCATGCAGATGGTTAGCATGGCATCACAGCAAGAACATGCGAAAGTTGGTTAGCAGCATCACAGTGTTGCAGATTGGTGGTTAGCATGGCATCACAGCAAAAACATGTTCGCAAGATGGCATAACTTGACACGCAGCAGAAAGTTGATTAGCGCTATCAGTGTTGCAGATTGATGGTTAGCATGGCATCACAGCAAAAACATGTTCGCAAGATGGCATAACTTGACACGCAGCAGAAAGTTGATTAGCGCTATCAGTGTTGCAGATTGATGGTTAGCATGGCATCACAGCAATAACATGTGACAGGATGGAATAACTTGACACGCAGCAGAAAGTTGATTAGCGCTATCAGTGTTGCAGATGGATAGCATGGCATCATAGCAAATACATTCGGCTAGATGGAGTAGATTGACATGCAGCTGATATTTGATAAGCGGCATAACACTGTTGTAGATGGTAGTTAGTCCCAGAGCTGTGACCATGGACCATCATTAACTTTTATCATTGGCTATTGTAATTTCTATAGGTCCTAGGTCACAGGAATGTGTAATCCTTTGGCAATTTAAGCTTTCTAAGTGTTGACATGAAATATTTGAAAAATAAAAAACCTAAAAAATTTCCAATCAGCATAGGCAACATCTTTTAATAGTGTAGAATCATTCCAAACCTAATTTAAACCCAAAGATGAAATTTATCATCCACAATTTGGACGTAAACAAAGTTGAGGTTGTCAAATTTGAAAAACCTTATGTTACAACATACAGTAAGTTTACGCCAGAAAATCACACATTTTGATTCTAAATGTTAACAAATTACCTATCATGAGATGTACAAGACTCTCAAGAAGCTTACTAATTATAAAATTTTTGAACAGCTTTAATATTTTGGGTGAATTTGAGGTGTGGACTTAGTCCTAAGATGGTCTGTACAGACATGCTTAAATGGCAGTTTTACTACATAGTATTTCCCATGACTTGACACTAAGTCAAGTCATAGTGCCAGGACTAGACGCTATCACCCAACCGTAGGTCAATGTGCGCAGCACGACAAAACACCATCTGAATTGGCATAGTAATGTTTTATTAGCAGGATGAAAATGACTCGAAATATCTCGGTCAAAAGAAATCCCCCGTCGAATATGACCCCACACATAGGAAGATAACTTGCATAAGTATAAATTTCAGTGGTTGTTTTGCCAACCAGAAATTTAGTATGGGTTTAATGGTTAATTTTGTGAAAAAATTATGAACTCATGACGTCACACCATGGCTTTCTTATTATTCCCACACAGAGGTTGATTTAAGCCTTCCCACAATACCAAGCTTGAATGAACCAATGGAATATTCAGTGAGGTCAAATTACCACTATGCAGATTTCAAACCAAGGACTATTGTTGATTTAAATAGTCCTTGTTCAAACTGAATTATGGATGTTAAAACAATTATCCCTCAGACATTTGTTTACATTACATCTCCCTTGTGTGACCTGTCAAGGTAATTTTAATTTCATGGTCGCTATCATGGCTATAGGAATATATGCATTTGTACATGTCTTTTGGAAATAAATACAGATTTCACCCAGCATCACTCAGTAGTGGCCAACGTAAAATGTAATGCATGACTTACAACTGCAACCTTCAGCAGAATGTTTTCTTTTGTTGTTAATATCTATGTGACAAACTTACTTTTTTTAGAAAGAAATGTTCCTCTGCTTTGCATGCGTGAATGGATGAATCAGGGAGCGTTATATTTTTGCAATATATGTTATTAATACCATTGAACATACGCGCCACCGGGTTACAGAGCTATGCGCTCTGTAGCCAGGCGCACATGATACGCGTACGCCCTAATCAACAATATCCAACCACCAAACCCTACGACCATTGCATATCTGGATGGAAGTATGATAACATGGAACAAGATGGAATTCCTTGACACACAGCAGAAAGCTGATCAGCAGCATCACAAAGTGGCAAATGTAGCATGACATCACAGCAAGTAACATGCAGCAAGATGGAATAGTTCGACATGCAGCAAACAGTTGATCAGCGCCATCGCAGTATTGCAAGTGTTTAGCATGGCATCACAGCAAATAACATGTGGCAAGATGGAATTGCTTGAGACACGGCAGAAAGTTGATCGGCGGCATCACAAAAGCTAGTTAGCAGGTGAAAAATTAATTAGCAGCATCCCGGTGTTAGCTAAGCATCACATCAAGATAATGGTGATTTTGCAAAAAGTAATTAGCGCCATCCCGGTGTTAGCTAAGCATCACATCAACCCCAGTGCAAGTAAGTACGGCAACACGGTATATAGCTGCAGAGCAGTGCAAAAGCTTGATACAATGCAAAAAGTTAATTAGCAGCATCCCAGTGTTAGCTAAGCATCACATCAAAATAATGGTGATTAGCAAATTACTTCAGCAGCACCCCAGCGCAAGTAAGTACGGCAACACGGCATATAGCTGCAGAGCAGTGCAAAAGCTTGATACAATGCAAAAAGTTAATTAGCAGCATCCCAGTGTTAGCTAAGCATCACATCAAAATAATGGTGATTAGCAAATTACTTCAGCAGCACCCCAGTGCAAGTAAGTACTGCAACACGGCATATAGCTGCAGCATCACATCAAAATAATGATGGTTAGCAAATTACATCAAAATAAAAATTGCAGCAAATATCCAATTATGTTAAACATAATACACAAGAAAATAAAAGAGACAATGTTTCCAAACGAAGGTGCAGATAAAAATACATGCATTCCGATTGATGTATCAGCAACCACCTATTGTGTACAACAGTTCATATCGTTTCATGATGATGATATACTGAGCAAAATATTAGACAACTAGGGGGCTGCATCTAGTAAATCTTGGATTTTGACAAACTTTTATCAAAAAAATGCATAAATTTAAACTGAAGCTGGTAAAGGCCTGTTATATATGTTGTTTAATACTAATGAAATATAGTGGCATACTTTTGGTAAATTTATATGCTCTCTGAAAGAAGATATTGACTTAAGAAATTCATGTACACAGAAGGTCAATGGACTTGAGCATATCCTTACCTAGTAAGAATACGTGTCGGATCTAGTAAGTGATTTTTTCCCGTTTTTGATTGATCTTTTTTTAAAGTATGAATTATTTAGATGATCAAGTACCTCATTCTTGTCAATGATAGGCTTGTTCATAAGAATTTAAAAAATCATTTGTTTCCAACAAAATGATGTTAGATGGGAAGATATTTTAATTCCCTTCAAAATGAGTGGTCAACCATCTGAAAGGTCGAACGACGGGGTCACCATTGACACTTTTGATCTCTGGTCCAAGACGAACAATTTGACACCTTAATCTTTGAAATCGGACAAAGTTGAAAATTTGACCATTCTTTTGACCTTTGACCCCCAGGGAAAGGTTGGACGATGGGGTCACCATTGACACTTTTGATCGCTGGTCCAAGACAAACATGTTGAGACCTTAACCTTTGAAATCGGACAAGGTTGAAAATGTGACCTTTCTTTTGACCTTTGACCCCCAGGGAAAGGTCGGACGATGGGGTCACCATTGACACTTTTGATCGCTGGTCCATGACGAACAATTTGACACCATAACCTTTGAAATCGGACAAAGTTGAAAAAAAAGCAACATTTTATGCATAAATTATGTAAATTAGGTACTTAATTAGCATATTTGGCGCTCAAATTGCAGCTGGCACAAGCGCAGCTCTATCCTCACCTACCCACCGAATTTCATGAATGTAGGGTGCACGGTAGGTAAAATATGCCATTTAAACCATTTTATGCAAATTAGGTACTTAATTAGCATATTTTGCGCCAAAATTGTTGCTGGATCCAGTTCGGCTCCGGGTCTACCCAGTCACATAATATCATTAACGTAGGGCATGCGGTTTCTGAGATATGCTCTGGACGGCGGACGGTGGACGTCGGACAGAAAATCGGATCGCTGTCTCTTCTGAAAATTTTCAGGCGACATAAAAAGCGTTTCCATTTCATGAATTTTGGCTGTCACTATCAGATATGTTATGTATCAAGGCAGAGGTTGATTTAAGCCCTTCCCATCATACAATTCAAACAGTCTCTTCCACAGCTTACAAACAGCTCACTGAGTGAACCAACTGCATAGACTTATATGTAAAATTACTGATGGGAAAGTTGCTATAGAAAATGTATTAGTTTGTCCAACTCTGAATGAAAAAGACCTTCAGAAAGAGGATAATCACAGCTTGATATCAATGCAAACAAACCTGAGTTGGACAGAGTTTTTCAGTCCCAAAATACAGTTTGAAATAGAGTAAATTCAAACTGTTTACCATACAAATGAATGCAGTAGTGGAGTGACCTTGGTTAACATTCCATGGGGTCTACTGGTATGTTGCTGTGTGTTATGGGAAGGGCTTGAATCACCCTCTGGTATCAAGGATTTGAGACCCACATTTTTTACTCAAAACTATTAACATTTAGGCATTAAAAATCAACTTTTTCTGATTGGCCACAATTTTTTGCAAAAGAGTGAGCCCTCTAGAGGCCAATTTGAGCCCACCACTATCAATGAACGTTTTCTCCTCCCTATTTGTTTGTCAAATTGTTTCTCGACGCCCCCAACTCGAGTACGCTAGTGAAATATGGAACCCAAACACCAAAAAGGACATAAATAGAATTGAGTAGGTTCAAAGGGGGGCTGCAAGATTTGTGTACTCGCACTATAGACGCCACACACATGTATCACCAATGATTAGTGAGCTACAATGGGACTCATTACACACACGTCACATAATTCAGCAAGCCACAATGTTTTATAGAATTCACTACAATCTAGTGAATATTACCATGCCATCATGTATCCAACCAGCTACTTATGGCTTCTTTCACAGTAAAGTACCCATGGAGTTCCCAAATTAGCTACAAAATTAAACTTCATTTTATGCAATGAAAGTTATCTGGATTTATCATCATATAAGTAAAGATTAATAATTCAGTAATATTAAGATAACTTTGCAGTGATTATTCCCTGGGAGAGCCAATGTATATTGCCAATATCATTGTGAGGTATAGGA
>JXSR01S024258.1:131700-144607 GCA_000969725.1 Ophiothrix spiculata
GTTTGGTTATTCTCCAAAGAATATGCACATGCCAAGAAAGAAGGAATACCTAAAAGGTTGATCAGTAAAACCTTATCATATCAATTATATACCTTTTATATTAGATCTCCGTCTTGAAAGCCGAGACGCCTCAAGAATTGACATCGTCAGTCCTCTAGCAACATGGAATCTATACATGTCAGCATTTGTGGAAGAAAATGCAAGAATTACCAAGGAAAGGAATTTGAAATGTAAGTTATTGAAAAAAATATTTCTCCAAACAAATTATACATGTCAAATGAGTTTTCTTAAGTCATAATGTGAAATACTAATATGTGTCCTGGGTTATCAAATAATTATTTCAGGATTTTTATCATCTTCTTCCCTGTATTGGAATCCTTCAATTTCAATGTTTATTCATTTAATACATGTAGAGTTTTGATTTTTCACTCTACCAATCACAGCCTTATTGAGGCATGCAAGAGCGATGTTTGAATTCTATATGGAATCCCATAACAGTTAAGCATTTGTAAGTAGGTTTTTTTTGTATGTTTTGCCCATATCCAACAACTGTCAGAGGGTACTTTGAGAAATACTTACTGTGTGTGCACAATGTGGCAGGAGAATGGAAGTGTGCATTACATAGGGGTTAAGTGCTTTTCGTATTGTGTTTTTTCACATTTTTTTAGCCTTTATTATTAGTATTACCAAGTTCTTATATGGCGCCCTACAAAGAACAGAGTGCCTTACAATAAGAAAGAAACACAGAAAAGGATAAAAAACAAATGGAAAAATACATTATTATTAGTGGATGCTATTTCATTACTTAATCTCAAACTCCAAATGCAAATAGACCCATAGCTGAGGGAAGCGTGGCCAAGCGGTTAGAGTATGGTTCTCTTAATACAGAGGTTGTGGGTTTGAGCCCCGGGCATGGCAGTTTTCGTCTCCTTGTCTCCTTGGGCAAGAAACTTTACTCTGCTTGCTCCATGGTTCGGAAGTCATGTTAAGCCGTTTGACTCCTTCATGGGGTCATGCAATTATAGGGCCGAGCGGACCTACGTCATACGCAGCACAATGATCAATATATTTGGTGGAAGTTTATTAACTTAAGGTGTTTGGTCCACGCGCCGTCCACGCGTACCAGTATGCGCTAGTTTCCGAGTAGGTAAGTGCCGCAATACGCATGCGCATATACTCCGAGTAGTGTTTTGAAGCTAAAAATTGCCATATTTTATTATTTTTCTCACAAACTAAGTCGGTGACCCCCAATTTTTATTTTTTTATTTGTAAGAACACACTTGTGCGCAACTTTTGTGAAAAAATTAACAAAAATGCTCGGGTAGATTTTTTAAATGAACACTAAATAATTTCACTTTTGCCACATTTCCCATAGACCCCTGTACTAATATTTCCAAAAAAACCTCAAAAAATGCTGTTTTTAAACCGACTCTCATGCAAAAACGAGTCGGTGACCCCTAATTTTTATTTTAAAAATCGGTTCCATATCGATAAAATATCATTCATGCCGATTTTTACTAGAATTCTTCGTGTGGATCTCTCATGGACCAAACACCTTAAAAAGATATGGAATCAAAATATTTTGAAACTTTGCTAAAATCAATCAAAGTTTCCGCAAGCTGACATTTTCTCTATAGAGTTGAATGGGAAGTCGGCAATTGTTTTCACCGCGCTATTTGGACAAACGTACCGGATGTAAACATCCGCTCCTGCCTATAGTGTAATATTGATTGATTGCTTATCTGTACTTTCTTTCACCTATGAGTTTACCATCCCAACTCTTTCAGTGATGTAACCTACACTATAACATGGTCTCTGTGATCTGTTTTTGCAGCAAGTTGTATTTTCAAGAATGCCGTCTTCTATCATGTAAGACATAAGGTTATCACTGGATCATCAACATTGGAGGAGCTATCCTTCTCAACAAGACACCGTGGCATATGTGTTTTCATTTGTATAAAAGCTGCAAGGTAAGATTGATATAAACTAGGCCTAAAAAAATTGTTTGATTGGCGTAACATAGAAAAAAATAGGGTATGTAGGTCAGAATTTTTTTTTTAAATATTTTTTAAAGTCTATGTTTCACATACAAGAACACAAAATATACGACACATATACAAAAACATCTTCACTTTTTCTGTAACACATCACTTTGAATGTCCTGCAAGCCATATCTCAGACCCCCATAAATCGATTTCCAATACCATCAAATTTTGGATTTGGAGGTTTTTTCCATGCTCCAAAAAATAGAAATATCTAGGGTCGGTGTTAAAAATAGGGTCAGTAGGGTTACGCCAATCAAAATGTTTTTTTAGGCCTTTCTTGCTAACCAAGTCCAGTGAGAGGCTGGTTAATAAACTTGAAATTTAATTTAGAAAAAAAAAGATCATAGTGAATATTGTGTGACAATAAGCCATTTTGATAATTCAGATCAGAATGCATTATGGGTAAAAACGTTAGGGATTAAGTGCTAGCCCATATGCAGTATTTCAATGGAACTCTTATATAAATTCACTTTTACTTCGTTTGAAATGTTTTTGAATGTGATGATTACTACAAAGTAATCTTCAAAGACTTACTTAAAGTTAAACTGCCTAAACACCTTCAGTGGTGTTTCATGCAAAAGATATTACAAAAACAAAATCACAAAAGTCAAAGTCCATATGTACAGTAGTCAATGGAGTGATTGTGTTAGTATATCCCCTGTCCAAAATCTAATTTTTACCCACAATGCATTCTGATCAGAATTATCGAAATGGCTTGTTTTAATAGTGGTGGGCTATAGAATGGTGAATTTTCAGATCACAGAGAGTACAAGCTCTATAGATGCAGCTTGAGCTCCTGAACAATTTGATACCTTTTTCAAAGTAGCTGATGCAGAAGCTGAGATATTTAACTTTGATGAAAATGGGTGGGGGACAACAACCCCCCCACCCAAAATTGTTTTTTGTTTGCCGGCACCTTCTCAATTTTTGACCGATTTCTTTGAAAAAGGTATCAAATTGTGTAGGAGCACAAGCTGCATGAATGTGGTGCATCTATGGAGCTGGTACTCTCTGTGATCTGAAACATTGACATTTTTTCACCCTGTATAGCCCGCCACTAATTTTAATCAAACTGGCAAGAAACAAGAGCAACTCTTTATAAAATGAATTTCCCCACCTCATTGACATCTTTAAAACAAGCAAGAGACTCAAAAAGATGCGGGCAAAAGAACCAGCTTTTATCAGTTTAATTGAAGCTTATTTAATAATGGTAGTTTCCTCGCTTTGCACCAATGAGGTTCCGGGTTTGATTCCAAGCCCTGCTCTTAATGTGCATTTGTTTTCCAGTTTATTCTCGCTTCTGCAGGTTTTTCTCCGGGTACTCCGGTCTTCCCCCTGTATTCAAAAACTGAATATAAAAACTTCTTGGACCACAGTTGAAAATAAGCTTCCTGTAGCTTACTTAGTATGATTACCAAGTTGGGTTTCCTTGGCAAAAGCCTAAACAAGATGAAAACTGTAAAACAAAACAAAAGAAAAAAACACCCTGATGTTTTTATAGTATAATCATTGTCGTTATCATGTGTGTCATTTTCATTTTTTTTCCAGAAACGAAAGATGTGTACATGTAAAAGAAAAATCATCATATTTCTTGATATCTATCCTCTGTTCTAGGTCTGCAGATGGTAAAATATCTTACATCTTAACATCTGACCTGCAATTAAGTGACACACAATTGAAAACCGAAGAATATCTCGAAGGTAGAAGGAATCCTGTGGACTTTGTAATAGAGGTAGTGTGGAAGGATATTGAAGATCAACTGGTCTATTTGATTTGAACAATGAGAAAGACAAGATCATAATTGAGCTTTGGCCATTAACCTGTTGTTATACTATAGCTAGTATAGGACTTTGGTATACCTGCTTCATTGGGAATTTTGTCGTACATGCTGTATGGAATGCCATTTTTGTATGTCTGCTGTATTTGATGCAACAAGACATGGTTTTAAGCTTTAACTTCATTAATGTAATGCAGTGTGATGTGTGAAAAATGTTGTGAAGCCGAGAAACTGAATGAACTCTGATTCCATTTGAAAAAAAAGAAAAAGAAAAACTTTAAAGCAGGAGCAGCATGAATATTTTGTAAGCAGTGTTTGAGGACAGTCATGAACATATTATCTGGTCTTTGACTTACCAATGGCAATTTCAAGCATATGACTCGGAGATTGAAGAAACCCTCCACTGTGAGTTGATTGGGTCAGAAATAATGTTGGCAGACACTTGGAAATATCCATGTCAAAAGGTATGGAAATGAAAATCTTGTCCGTTCTATATATGTTTCACTACTTGCCATTTTATATAGATTCTTGTCATCTGTTAGGCTAGGTTTTTTTAAAAGCGTGAGTTTTGATTTAACAATGCCCTACAAATTAACTGGGCAATTCCAGGGAAAATGAGCCTAAATTAGGCAGGAAATTAAGTTAAAACTGGGAAGGAAAAATTGGTGGTTGATTGTAGAATTTACAGAAGCCAAATTTACTAAATCCATCATGATTACTTCCATTCACCTTGGTTTCAATATATATTTGCAAAATTCAAATATATTAATAAATTATGGTGCAAATGTTTAAATGGGAGCTGTTTTTTGGTCCTCAAAAACTCAACCTTGTTGAATAATTATTTATCTTTCAAGATTGTATTTATAAACATCTATCTTACATTGTCAAATAACACTTGAGAGAAATATTCAATTTATATCAGTGGTTTTAAGAAGGAGGTTAATTATTTTTAATACTACTCCCTGTCACAAACCTTACCAAAGAGTTTAAAAAAATGTTATTTCAAGGTTACTGATGCTTTCAAAAAGGTCCAACTTTGTGTCAACAGTGAGACTATCACAGACATCATCTATGCCAAATATGAAGTATCTGTGCCTCTATTAATTAGCATATTTTTAAAACATATCACAAACCTTACCAAAGCGTTGCCTATCCATATAACACGATAAATAGGTCTAAATTAAAGGGATGGGCCTAGATTCTTCCCATCAATTTTTTACCTCCATATTTTTTTATATGAATCAATAGAACATGTTTAATAGTAAAATAACCTACCAGTAGTTTTCCAAGATTTTGAGGAATATTGGAGAAAATTGCAATTCTTTACCAACTTTAATTTTTATGCCGGCGCAAAAAATGTAGTGAAAGCAGTGTTTCTAGTTTCAAATTTTTGAAAAGATCTTGTTTCTACACCTGTGATGGGTAAACAAGCTATTAATTGAAAAGATCAAAATAATTATGGCAAAAGGCAAAAAAAAATTGAAAAGATCAAAATAATTATGGCAAAAGGCTTTTTTAAAAAGGTTGTGTGACTATCCTGTGTTTTCTAAACCCTAAATTTGTACCTCAGATGGATTTACCAGATAAAAGATCAAACAAATCTCTTGAAGATAATTTAATACATATTAAAAGAGAAACAATTTCATCATAATTATTTTGATCTTTTCAATTAATCATAGTTATAAATATCCGGGGAGGAGCAGGCGCAAATGATGTCCGATATCATCTGCCTGCCAGCGGACCCATTTTAAGCAATTTATGGATCGAGGAAGGGACATAAATACAATACTTTGACTATTGAAGATTAATAATAAACTCATGTTTAAAAAGAATCATGTAGATTTCTGAGTATTAAACGTGTTTGTATTATTCAGTAGGAATAAATTAGATTATGTAGACTTTTAAAATTTTTAGAAAATCATGGGGAATCCCTTTAAGAGAGCCCACCAAAAATTATTCAGTGTACTTAATCATGAGAGCGAGGAGGTCAGGGTTTGCTGTCTTAATTATTAATTAAATAATAATGATCCTTCCATAAAATTGATAAAGCCATTCTAATATCTGCTGTGCCGTATGAGGTGTCCCAATGTCCTGTTGAAGTGACAACAGTGAATGGTATATGTGTTAGCCGGGTGTGCCGCTTGAAGAAAAAAGTTGTACGCATGCTTGTCAGAAAAAAATGTCGAAAACAGGTCGGATATTTGCCCATTGGCGTCGTTGACGTCTTTAGAGAAAGGTAAGTCTTTTCAGGGTAACTGTCGACATTAAGGGTCGTCTTTGTACAATATTTGTGACTTTAGGGTCACTTTTTCGCCCCTAATCTAAAATTCTAAGAAATACAACAGAAAAGGCTTCCAATGTATTATATGCATGTTTTTTATGGCAGAAATTAGTGTGTTCGCATTTCAGTGTGTTACCCCTTGAATGGGTTAATTGTTCGTTACGTCTTTTAGGTGTCAATTTGATTATATTACAACATTTTAGGGGTATGATTTTGGATATTTTACACCATTAAGGGGTGGAATTTCTGTACATGATTACGACATAATAGGGTCCAATTTTGAGGTGCTCTGAAGAGCATGCGTACCACTTTTTTCTTTGAGTGGCCCCCCTGGGTGTGTTAGCTGCTCTGAACTCTCACACCATTTTGTTATATAAGGGAGTTACTAATTGCATCATGTTTTGTACCAAAATATTTCTACAAGTATATTTGTCAAGAGATGCATAAAGAATCTTGGTTTCAAAGTTATCAACATTGAAAAATATGGTTAATTTTTTGACTTGTATAATTCCCCCTTAAGTTTAGACCATAATTAATTAATTAATTAGTCTTGCTGTTTCATAACGATTTTCATTATCAGTTAATTGACTACTTACATTAACATTTTGGAAAAGGATGCCAGACCTCCTGTTTTTAAGTGTATGTACAAATGTACCTAATTAGTCTTGCTGTTTCATAAAGATTTTAATTATCAATTAATTTTCTGCTTACGTTAATATTTTGAAAAAGGACTGTTTCTAGGAACACCTTCCTATAATTGCCTTAATTTGGGGCTGAGTACATGGCGGCACACCACAAAATAGCTCCCCATTGACTTACTGTACAAAATGGCGTCCAAAAAACACCTTAGAACTCATTAATAAAGCAACTGGTTTCTTCAACACTGGCTTTTCTTAATTGATTATGATCTCTTTTAACAAAAAATGATGAAAAATATACACTCCCGGTCAAAAGTGTTTGCGCACCCTTAAATACGGGCAAAAACGTAATTATTATATCAAACGACCAAGACTGTGAAAAAAATCATGTTTTTTATATGAGCTTAATGTATCCAATAGAAGAAATTTATGTTTCCTATGATATTTGATCTTCCATAACCATAAAAATGGCGGATTTCCTGGACATTATTATATGTTCCTATGTTGCTTATGTTTAGCAGGCCATATTTTCAAATGTGATAAATGCAATTCTTGTTGAATTTTGTATGTAAAATATAAATCCGAAAAAATATGGCGCAAATGATGAACGGTTTTCGAGATATGGCTGGTTAAAGGTTTGGTGCGCAAACACTTTTTAAGGTCCTCATTTTAGAAGGGCAGTCAATTTTGCCAATTTTAGAAACAATTTTGCTGATTTTAGAAACACTGGATAGCGGCGCCAGTTTATTTAATGTAGTGGACCCACATGGGGAGGGGTTCTCTACCAAGCAAAATAGCTCCCCATTGACTTACTGTACAAAAAGAAACACAGAAAAAATTGACAGATATCCTGCAGTGGGGGAATATAAATAACTCTTGCCATATTAATCATTATTTTTTGAAAAGCAAATAAATTGAAACATTATTTTTGGACATTAACTTCTAAGTCATAGCCAGGCTATTATATAAAAGACCTCTAATTAAGACGTTTTAAAAACAAAATCAACTGGAATATGTTTCAGTCACATCCTAATGACCCACCTAATAATTAAGGATTTTTTGTTGATAGTCTAAGTTTCCAACTAAAATTATTTTTTTATTGTTTCTAATTGATCGGGGAATAGCCCACCACTAAATATAGCAATTATTTATAGTAATTGCTATAATTAGTATTTATACTGAGAAAAGATAGGGAGGAGAGCTGTATTTTTTTATAATTATGCCAGAGACCTGTCAGGTTTCACTCTCCTAATTAGGACATCTTTAAAAATAAATCAGAAATTATTCCAATATATGAGTGGTGCTCTGGCAAAATGAGCGGAAAGTCGCAATTTTCAAAATTGAGTTTATGGCATATTTCGATTCTCTATAATCTCAGCTTTCGAATGATATATAATATGTCAGACTTTCTTTCTACAATCTTTATTTAGAGATCGAAATGCAAGACAGTCCACTCAAAATCTGGCATTAAATATTGTTGCAAATCGATTTTATAAGTTACTGATTACTATAATGTAAGATAGCAAAACGCGATCAATTACCTGTGAATAATTGCACTTCCTGACATAACTGACCTTCAAAACGCGAGGTATAATTTCACACCTATGTATTAATGCGTTTTAAATCAAAAAACGAAATTTGATCTTTTCACCATAATTTTACTTTAGCGGCCATTTATTCAAAACCTTGAAGCGTGACTTTCCGCTCATTTTGCCAGGGCACCACTCATATATTACAAATACAGCAATAACAATGATTTTGTTCAATCTTGTATTTTTATTTTAAAATATAAGAGCATTTTTACAGGAAAGTTTGAATGACATATTTAATGTTTCTAGAGATTTTAATGTAGTAAGGGATATTGCCCCATATTTTTCACATCTTGGTAGGAAATGGATTTGCTCCTGAATTCAAATCAACTTTAATAACCTCTTCCTTATTCTGTACTTTTTGTATTATTCATTGCTGAATGCAAATAGCATGTAGCAACTCGTTTAACTGAAGTCATGCGGTGTTGTCAAAAGATATTTAAGCATGCACGTCTCATCACTGGATCTAAAACAGAGTGATATAGCTGTTTTATCTTGAGGAAGGGGTTCTCAGTCCATCCCTGCTCAAACAGAGGTACAGTATGCATAAAATGACCAGAAGCATTTTACTAAAGCCAATTTTAAGCTTGTCATGTTTTTTTAGTTGTATAGATCAGTATAGATAGGGGCTAATGATATATGTGACTATCCATCCCAAACCAGCCATAAATGCCACCTTTTGTCATTTTCACTTTTTCACATATTTGCAAAGACCATGCTTGAAGGATTAAAATGACACCTTAATGAACTCCACACACGATTTCCAGAAGTCAAATTATGGTCCGTCAAAGGTTGTCAGGGAGTAAAACGTATAACTGAGATAAACACGTTAAAAGATCAGTAAACCCTATATTTACTGTTGATTGTTTTAAAAATATGCAGATTTATTTCACATTTCCTATCATTTTCTTGAAAATGAAACTTTGCTGGTATTTTGTAGTAAGCACAAGAATTGTGAATCTGTCAATAAACCAATTTCCAAAAATTACAACCTTGCCATGTATTAAAGTTTCTGGCATTTACGGCTCATACGGGCTGGACAGCCACATATGAGTAATTTGATTAGTGTCTTTAAAAATCTATGATTTCATGTAGTCATTTGATTGCAACAAAGATATGTCTGCATTTTCTATTTTTAGGAAAAGGTTAACCTTGATTCAAGGCTATTTTGACAATTTTTTTTATTCTTATTGAATATTATAACACAAGTCTTAGACATCAACCCGAGATACACTTTACCTCTAGTTTAAGGAGTCTGGAACTAGACAGGCCTTCGGCCTATTTTCCAGTCCTCCTCCACATTGTTGTTTCACATATACATATTTTTCTATAAATGTAAATACTGTAAAATTGCAATTGTGGAAAGAATAAATTTATGTTATGTTATTATTTATGATACCTAAGCTTGAACCCAATTGTCAAGCAACATAGGCCTACTAATATTTTACCACTACTTTATCTTTAATATCAATAATCTACTAAGTTTGAAATTGGACTTAGGGATTTACCAGTCAGAATTAGGGAATGACCATTCCTGTGGTTATGTTAGCATGGTTTATCATTTTTGATGAAATTGTTTCCCTTTTAATATGTTTTGAATTATCTCCAGGAGCTTTGTTTGATCTTTTATCTGGTAAATCCATCTGAGATAAAAAAGTTAGGATTTAGGAAACACACCACTATCAAAGAATGATATATTGCAAATTAATTCTCTTTCAATTTGAGCCATACGTGTGTAAAATGTTGCACTTTTTTGGATTTTACTATACTTTTAAGCTTTGTTTAGAGCGTTTCCATAAATATTTAATTGTAAATGGAATCTAGGCTAGTCCCTTTAAGCTTTGGATGTGTAGATTTTTTGTTTATTGGGTTGATTTGAAAACAAGTGAACTACTTAGAAAAAGAAGCAATTATGTATAACAAAAATATGTTTTCTATGATTGTTTTACTCATCAGACAATTAAGATGACAGAGACAGGATAAGTAAAATTTGCAGATCAAAGACTTGCAGCTAGTCTAGGAAAAGGTCAACTTAAAGCATGTACTGTAAAGTGTAAAAAATGAAGCACCCCTGTCATTCATGACCTTTGATTATTTTAACTTATTTGGTTTGTTTTGGATAGATATTAATACCCTCCAAATGATTTGTCTTAAATATGCTTACTTTTTCTGATATGGCCACTTGTTGAATTAAATTGGGGATCCCCAATTTAATTCCACATGTATTAGTATAGGAAGGCATGCATATCCTTTTAATTCATTTATCAGTGGCAAAACAATTTGTTGACAAAATGAAAACACTTGTAGATAGTCACATTCCTTCTTTTTTATGCTGTTTTTACTATAAATCATTTTGATCAAAATCTTATGCTTTAAGAGAGTATTCACACATAATAGTCATGACTAGTCTTGAGCGGATGAATAAATATTATTATTATTATCTAGAGCGAGACAACTTAGCAGTTGCTTTCACACAGGGTCACGACTTGTGCGTCAAAACAAGTGTAGCGTCAATTTTATTTACGAGCTAGACACTTCCTATAATTGCGTTCACACTGGGAATCTGCTTGCGAGCGGCTCACGAGCGGGAATAAAGTCATGATCAAATTCTTGTGTGTGAACCACGGAAGTTTTATAGGGGAACCAGTTTTCTCCGCCATCTTGTGTCGCTCATGGAGCAGAGTTATTGTACCTCCGGATATATTTGAAGTTTGGCCCGATATCCAGGCAGATCGCGTAAATCTTCACTTGACGCATATACAGCGTGTGCATTTTGTTTCACGCACAAACTGTGTCTGCGTTTCAAGTAGCGTGTATTGCGATAATAACCCGCCCTCCATGAGCGACAATCCAAGATGGCTGCCTTCCCATAGGATTTATACGGTGATAAAATCAAAATGGCGGAGAATATTGGTTCCCCTATAAAATTTCTTGGTGTGAACACGTCTTTATTTTGTTATCTTTTGTGTGTGTGTGATGTTAGGTCTGTTAAAGTAATAGTTTGAGACATGGAGTAAAGTTAAAATTGGATTTTAGGAATGAACTTTACATTAAAGGAAAAACAATTATTTTGCCAAGATGTCAAATGTATTGCATTTAGTGAAGTATACTTCTAATCTGTATGTTAAACTCATGCTTTTATCAGAGTTTCGACAAGTATACTAGTAACTTCTGACCTGTGTTGCTCTAACACAACAAAGGATCATGATTTTGTTCCAGAGGGAGTACATGAGGACCTTTCAAGGGTTTGCAAATGTGCTCTACTGCTAGAAAGTGACACTTGTGTGACTTCCGCCTTGTGAATACCCTTACCAATTGAGCCAACTTATTTGTGTGCTATGCACATAAATGGTCAAGAAGGTTTCCGTGTCCTGAAAGCACAAACAAAAATTGTCATATGTGTGTCTTGGCAGATATCTAACTTTAGGGATTTGTGAAAGAAAAACAATTGACCATGTTGTTTCGTGGGATGTTTCTTGTTGGGAGATGAAAACAACAGATTGCAAAATGAAAAACAAACAACCAGCTGATCTTGAGAGATTTAAAGCAGCAGATGTGGGCATCGCCTTGACCACTAAGTGCTGTGTAATGAAGATGATTTACTGATAACCTTAGTTGTGTCCGATCGCACTCATTATGCATGCATGAAGCGGCTTCCTCACAGAAAGAAATTAGAGATTGAAAGTATAAGGTTTCTGCCATTTTATTGCTATGCATAATAAAGGCATCAGACATGTATGAAAATAGGAAGGAATAATTTAATTTTAAAGTTGTTTGATTTTTTTTAACATTTGGATCTGATTCAAATTGTTTCTTATTGTCAATAACTTTTTTTCGCTTGTGTTTATATGAAGCTGTATATGAGGTGTTGATAAGGCTAATTCAATTTCCAAGAGGGCAAAGAAATAAATGCAACTTTAAATTGGGAAGTAGCCCAACTTGCACCACACCACAAATTAGCTTCCCACTAACTTACTGTACAAAATGGCTAAAAATGCCAGAAAACTCAAGAAGAAAGCAACTGGTTTTTCAATTAATTGAGATCTATTATAACACAAAAAGATGACAAAGACAAAAGTTCATCATGACCACAAAATTTTCGAGGTACAGGACATTGAAGGTATTGACGCCCTTATCACAGACAACCAAATAGTGAATTACCTGAATCATATGCATTTTTGAGGAAAGCCTTAAAATTTTATCAAAGTAGTCTAAAGATCAAAAATGGCATCGAAGCAACTTGGTAATGTTCTAGTCTTCCTGGCGCTGTTTTTGCAATTTCGATACCCTATCGAACCATGCCATGTGAAACTTCACATTGAGTTTTGTTTTGTTTTGGAGATATATATGAAAATGTGTCTAATAATGGTAACCATAATTAATTTTACACAGTAACATTGTACCTGAAATACAAAATTGTCCATAAAGTCAAAATGATTGGACGATTTAGCTGAAATTTGAAAATTAGACCTCTTGAGTGATCATCTTTCATATTTCATTGAAAAGTATATTTTGAGAAATCAGACCAAGCTCCTCACCCTTGTTTCTAAAGCAGGTAAATATACAGCCGCGGATCC
>JXSR01S024260.1:6154-22431 GCA_000969725.1 Ophiothrix spiculata
ACTTGTCATAACTAATTACTATTCATCATGGTAAGTAAAAATTGACTTGTTTGCTTAATCATTAGGTGTCACTTTAACTTAACAAACCACTACTCAAACGTGGAAATTAACAAAATTAGCTGCATTCAATTGCTAAATATTCAAAAAATCTAAAATTTATGACAAATGCTTTTAATTTCATTTTAATGCTTGTAATATGTTTCTTTGTCAATGTTATTTGATGTTCTTAACAACAAGATAAGATACTAATAACAAGATGACAACAAACAAGAAAATACTTAGCAACCTACTTACAGCAACAATTGAATTATTAACAACATCAAGAACAACATGAAAATGACAAAAGAATATACTTAGCAACATATATACAAACAGTAACTATCAAATTAGGTTAAAGCGCCAAGTGAATCGACAATAATTTTATTGGTCAATCAATATCGGGTAATCTAATTTTCATTAGATGCAGCAACTGCACTGAAAACGATAATTAGTCAAAAATCATGTCTTATTTGACTAATTAAAATTAGTCAAGCGGAGTAATTTTTTCATAATTCATGAAAAAATGCTGTAAATGTCTTTGAAATGATGAAAAACAATTTTTGATGTTTAAAAAATAGTTTCCGTCTCTAATTATTCAAATTGTAATCAGTTAAATTTTAGTTAATTGATAAATGATAAATTACATGACTAATTAGAGAATATCAAATGCGTCTTTAATTAGTCAATTGACGAATTAAATGACGCAGGACTAACTGAATGACGAATTACATTACTAATTTCTTACCATTAATTAGTCCGTTGCGATGACAAATCATGAATTATATTCGTCATTTGACTAATATACAGTTATTCCTGCGTCATTTAATTCGTCAATTGACTAAATAAAGACGCATTTGATATTCCCTAATTAGTCATGTAATTTATCATTTATCAATTAACTAGAACTTAACTGATTACAAATTGAATAATTAGAGACGGAAACTATTTTTTAATCATCAAAAATTGTTTTTCATCATTTCAAAGACATTTACAGCATTTTTTCATGAATTATGAAAAAATCACTCCGCTTGACTAATTTTAATTAGTCAAATAAGACATGTTTTTTGACTAATTATCGTTTTCAGTGTGTATGTCTTTAAAATCTCGACTGGCCGACTGACAAAATTTTCCCAAGAATCTTTGTTCTGAAAGAGCTGGTACAGCGATTACCTTACACGGTTATATATAATAGATTGCCTTAAAAACTTTCGAATTAGGGCAATTTAAAACGAATACATGTATATTGTCAAGTTCCTAGAGTTACAACAGATGAAGCTCTGATATCAGTTTGATAAACAAATGAGTCTGAGATAATAATTCTTCATTGCAACAACTTTGAAAGACCGCGATGATATAGCCAAATAAAATAAAGCGTCTTTATAAATTAAAGGAAAAATTTCAATTGTAATCACTTTGATAGTACTCTAATTGATTCAGTATTACTTGTATGTTTTTCACATGTTTTACCATCTTATCTTTGTATCTTTAATTAAAACAAAGTGCTGCATGCACCTGATTTCCTTTGTTAACATAAACCTTATCTGTTTGATTAAATATTAATACAAAAGTAATCAAAGATCCTCTTTGTTGTACGGATGAAATAAGATCACTTGGATTCCTGCTGGTAGAATATCATCTGCCACAACTTATCTTTTCAACTCGTACAAAATAGAATTCATTATTCATCAAAATTACGTGCAATATCATATATCCACTATATCAAAAGGATATAGCAGATAGAACGATAACAAAGAGTGAAAACAATAAATGCTCACGAGGGCAGGGCATGATAGAAATATCAAGAACAGGTCATCATCTCTTAATTCTCTCACTTATTTGCATAATACATCTGAGCGACGGAGGATTGTTTGTTTTTCCTACGGTAACATCCGCTCTGTAGCCGAGTGAGTAGATGAAGATAAGCCCGAGCCATTATTTTGGCCACTTTCAACCTATATTTGTACTGATGACTCATCTACTTGTGACTTGGGTGGAGATGTGTGTGAAAGAGAACACAATGCTTTCCCATAATGCAAAGCGATATTGGTTATCAGTTTCCAAGACAAAGGAGTTGGCATCTTTTTAATGTAGATTCATTATTTCGGAAATAAAACAGGATTAATGAATTTCTATATAATAAAATATCCCCAATTAATACAAGTATACGTATACAATGTGTCAAAACGCTAAATACATAATTTGCATATTCGTTAAAATTGTTTTATTGTTATTTTATGAGAAATGCAGACAAAAGTTATCTAAAATAAGGACTAATAGTTTTCAACAAACATGAAACAAACATTTAATCTTTGTTACATATGATGTACCTTAAAACAGTCTGTTAAATTGAAAATCTAAGTTTCAAACCATGATTGTTGGATTCTTCCGCTTATTTTACTCACCGGTTTACAACATTTATTAAATCATGATGATAGTTAAGTGCACAATTATCCATAATAACAGACTCTTTCGTCTTGTTTGTCTATAAACAAAACTCTTGGGATGCATTATGGGAATACTTTGGTCTTTGCTTTGATTGGCTGCTTGTATCTTATGATATACAACAAAGAGATGCTCACTTCCATCAATGCATTAATTTGAATCTGTTGCTTGTTTATCTTGTGTTGACAGATTCTAATATTTTGACTCCAAACAAATCTCCAATTAGTATCAAATTTATCAGCCATTGCGAAAAATAATTATCTTAAAATGGCAGCGAGCTTTTTGCTAATGGCTTGTATAAGGCTCGTGTCAAAATAATCAGTTGTGAAATTGCCTTAAAACAAAAGGAAGTTGCGGAGTGTATCTTCAAGCAATTGTCTTGAATTACGTTTTTCTAAACGTTTTAATATTGAATACATTTTGCAAGAGTGTACTCTTTGTTTAACTATAACTGTTACTGATTAAGTTTAAACTTAATTTTTTTATCTCCAAGATATTTTAAGTACAGATGTTTTACTGCCGCACCGGTACCTTACCATTTTACATGAACATCCTGAAGGTGTGGGTGTGTAGGGTTGTGTTGGGTTGAGTAATTTTATTTGGGAGTTCCACATTCTACAGAGCGTGTCTGAGATTCATGCGGATGTTTTAGGTGGTTTTTGCTGTGCTAGGGTTGTGTATGTCATTTAATAATGTTATTATAGTTTTCAAACGTGCAGACATTATATGCGTGTTTGCGTTTGCTTATTTTTGACCATGATGTCACCAGTAGCAATTTGGTGCCACATTAATCTGATATCGCATCAATTATCTTACGGCGACTGGCTGCGCGTTAATCATGTTTAGGATCTTTCACTCAATTAGACGCAATTCGTGTCACGCTTTCTAATGTAAAGTCTGGTCTGGACAATCAAATAACCAAGCACAATTGTTCAAATTACCTTTGGCCACCTGGATGGCCATCTCACTTATTTCCAGTTAGCACGTGCACGGGAGCATCTTTAAAACCGTTGACATTGTTTAATCACTTGCAATATCAGCACTTATCATTCTATTTTTTTTTTTTTACATTTTGTGTTGTGGTGGGAAAACAAAAGTAAGAATATTATTGTCTTTGTTTAATAGATGCATTTATTTAAATAACAAGTACAAACTAAGTGTTTATTGCGTACTTCATCTGAAATTGCACCAATGTTAGACCAAGATTAACTTAATTCAGTACCATACGAGATTTATTTCCTCTGCAATGCTATCTTACCTTTGTCTTATTTTAAAATTTTGAATCTGTAAAATTGTGCAGTTGTAAGACACAAATATATGTTCCGTTAATGAAACCTGGATTTCTCGAAAACCATATTGAACTTTTGAATAAGACTTATTTTCAAAAATATTTGTGCATTATATAGGACCTTGAAGATTTATTAAATTTGAAATCACGATGGACATTTCCATTTCATGTCAGTTGCAGATAAGGCGGAAAGACATATAACACAAAAAAGTTATGGTTTGACATTAATAGGCTAAGACATTTTCTTCAAGTCATGTCCAGTCTACTAATGAGGACGAAGTATAGTATGGTTTATGTCCGTGATTGATTTAAATGCTTTGATTGGGTTTGCTGATATCCGTGTTATGACTGTTATGGTTGATAATAATTATCCTTAGAGAAGGAATGATAGCTATAATTGTGCATGTCAGAGTGCTCACGGACATTTCACATTTGTAACATGAGTATTCAGGGAAACAGGAATTGCTTATTTAAAAAATATTTTTCTATTTTTACTATTTTTAGATTGGTTTAAAATTTTGAATTATTAAACCTATTTATTTTTTCTGATAATGATTAAACCAACATTTAGATCAAAGTGCAAAGGTTCAGCATGGAATAATTACACGTGTATATAGCATCTATCCTTTAAGCAAGAGATATTGACTCCAGTATATCGGGTTATATATTATGTTATTTTTCCTCTTAATAATTAAGTCAAGAATACGATATTTGGCATCAGCATTTACGAGCATTACATTTCAATTTGATGGGAAGATCGTTGCCATATTTGGATATTGTCTTGTATGTAAGCAATTGGCGCAAACGGTTGCATTATTTTCTTTGTCTGTATCTACATACCTACTGGCGTATGGAGAATGGTTTTTTTTTTCAATCATATTTTACCAGCAGCTTAAAATATCGAACTAAAAATGGCATTTTGTTTAAAATCTAGAGTGGAAATTACGCAAAATTTAATTTTACTCTTATATATCATTATAATTGATATCCTCATAAAATCATTCAGGACATCGAAAGCAGCAATTATAGTTTTGGTATGTTAAAGAACACTGTTTTAGTGTTGATCTGATTCATCCAAATAGTATATGGATGATTCCAAAGTAACGTTTTATGACTAAAAAAGTGGAAATTTTAAAATGGTTTCAGCTCCTAGCATGGGCATTCTATCCACGAGTTTGTTGTTGATAATGGTACCCACTGGTGGGACCAATATATGTAGGTGTTTGAAAATGAAATAAATCGCCAAAATCCTGAACTTAAGTCAATGTAACGTTCGGTAACGTTTGTGACATCGCACGGATATGGTTTTTTGCTCTAAATGACTTAAAACTTAAACTTCTCTGACATGTTAGCGAATTTTGGATTGCGCTTTTTACAGATGATGGAAGACATATTTACAAATAATTACATGAAGTTTCAGGAAATTCAATCCTCAGGATTTCTTTTAATGCATTGTTTTGTTTGGTAACGTCTGGTAACGTTTGTGACATTTTGGTGTAACTTTTTGGTAGCGTTTGTGACGATTTTGAGTTCAAACTTGTTCATGCACGGATAGAAAATCTTCACAATTGGGAAATACGTCTTATCTACCAAGTAACAAACGTATGAGTGAAAAACCTGTTTATATAGTCAAATAAAATAACTGATTTTTTGCTTTACATCAAAAAAGTCTCATTTTCCCTGGAACAGCCATATAGAGGTTTTACGCTGTGTGGTTTTAACATCAATAAACAGTTAGTGCAATGTTACACCTGTACCATTTAAGAAGGTTCTTATTTTTATAAGGAAACATGAATGGAATGATTCTAAAAAGAAGTTATACTGTTGTTTACATACTTAGAATAAGTTCTAAGATTATTACTAAAAGGACTCTAACCTTGGATTGCTTCTCAATCTTCTTACATCTTGCATATTAGATTTTTTTCGTGACAAGAAAATATATAACCTTCATCAAATATTTTGAGTATTTGCACATACCGCTTGTAAACAGTTATAGATATTCTATTGAAAGGTTAAGTGTGAGCAAGATGTTTCATTGGTTATATGAAGTATACTTAAAACGGCGAAATACAGACTTGAAATCGCTCAAGTAATTAAGAGATTATTGAATCAAGGGTCTTTAAACTATTATTGTCAGTATATTGTAAATATTGTAATCTCTTACTTAGAAAGTGTATGTTCTATGTGGAACTCGCATCTCATATTTACATATTTTTAAACCAGGAAATATCAAAGTGATATCAAGCTACTTTGTCTAGTTGTCAATTTAATAACTCACTAAATGCATTATTGGACCACACTGCTCTGTACTTTATCCATTTTGATTGGCTGCTTGTATTTTATGATATACTAACTTAAATATATACTTAAAATACTTAGAATATAAATGTTGAGCATCATTTGTATGATAAATCCAGGTGTATTTATCATTTAAGTAAGGTATATTGATACCAGCGTATCGGGTTGCTGTGTGTATTTTATTCTACCTAAGGTCTTCATAAGCTTTAGAATATTTTAAATCGGCATTTATAAGCATTAAATTTCAAATTGATTGGAAGATACAAAGATGTTGACATATTTAGATAACTAACGATCGGTATGTAAACAAGCGGTGACATTACTTTCTTTGTCTGTATGTACAGGCGTTTGTAGGAAATATTTTTAAAACATTCAATCGTGTTTTTACAAGAACCACAGGTAAACATCAAATGAAGATGATTTACCTAGGACCTTCAAGGATTTTTTTAATATGCAGTATGAATAATCTTTTTCCACCACCGGCCTTTAATTGGGACAATATTAAAGTTTTGGACAGAGAAGACAGAGAGTACCCCCGTTAAGTTGGAAAGGCAATTTACATCAAAAAGAAGAAACCTTCTTTGAACTATAACCAAGGATTGGAATTGCCCTCCGAATACAATTGTCTCTTCTGACTAGCATTACCAAAGTCATAAGAGGTCACGAATCCTCACAAAATCCACAGGATTCCTTCTGATGAGGACATGTGTTACATGTCGAAAATTCAAGGTATGTGAATTTTCACTTGGTACTGAAAGTCAGTTTTAACCATCTCAGTATATTTTGAATTTGACTGAGGTACTTTAAAAAGCGTCCTAGGAATAAAAATAGACCTTTTGAAAGTCTAGTAACAATTGTTTTGGGTTATATATAGGATTCAAGATTCACTAACCTAATTAGACATCTATACAATACGGCATTTAAAACATGACATAATATACATAATTACTTCTGCTAGAGTTTCTTAAATTTGTCTAAATTGCCTTTTGTCAAATTAATCTTGTCTCAAAGTGATTTATTAGTTTTTGATATAAAATTAATCATAATGATAATCTTTACAATTAATTTGGAATTAACTACAATTTACTAATCGTTCTATTGTATACATGAATATGTTGGTTTTTGTTTTCCTCTGTTGCGTCTATGTTATTTTGTATTATCTTAATAATTGACATTGCGTTTATTTCAGTCCTGATTATTATGGGGAACTTTTAACAACAACATGGTAAATCATAACAGGCCTCAAAAGCCCTCTTCTATGCTAACTACAAACCACTTTTATTAACTTATCTCATCATTCCAAAGTGATCATTAATAAAACAATACATGATACCTGATTCTAAACATCGGTTAGATCATTTTTGTCAAACATAGCGCCAGATTGTCGGCAAAAACACTCGATGCAACAAAGCCACTAAAATCACCTCAAATCTCATACGTTATCAAACTTAACACAGGTTCATATTTACGAGCATGCGTAAACAAAAGAATGAACCAATAGTTCATATGCGAGCATGAGCATTGGTAATAATCGCGAAAAGCGAATTAAACGAAACACTAAGTATAAATTCTCTCAAATTTGCATGTTGGTAAATTCTTTAAATAGTCCTCTGTGTCATGCAAAGGGTTTTCTAAGTGGTTTTAATTCTCGGTTGAATCCATTCACCGATCGGTTCAAACTATTAAGGTGAATACGGATGACAGTCAGAATGATTTAAAACTAGAGTAAAGAGGAATAAAAACTAGTTTAAGTGAATGACACCAGATGAATTTTTAAAATAAAATATTTAGCAAAGTGATGGTAATGAGCCTTTTACGGTACACTCTTAAAATGAAAATAGTGAGCAGTCACTCTTTCTTAGAGTGATATTTTTTTCACTCCAAAAGAGTGACATTTCACTGTTTTCGAATGAAATCGAACGGGGTTTCACTCTTAAAGAGTGAAATGTCACTCTTATAGAGTTATAATTCACTCTTTGAAGGAGTGAAAATTGTCACTCTTTTAAAGAGTGGTCACTGATACCGCTCTTTTGAAAAGAGCCATATCAGTGACCAATCTTTAAAAGAGTGACAATTTTCACTCCCTCAAAGAGTGAATTATAACTCTATAAGAGTGAAACCCCGTTCGATTTCACTCGAAAAGAGTGAAATGTCACTCTTTTGGAGTGTAAAAAAAATCACTCTAAGAAAGAGTGACCGCTCACTCTTTTCTTTTAAGAGGTGTACCGAAATACCACTTTTTTCTTTAGCCTGTCACTCCAAAAGAGTGACATTTCACTCTTTAAGAGTGAAACCCCGTTCGATTTCACTCGAAAAGAGTGAAATGTCACTCTTTTGGAGTGTAAAAAAAATCACTTTAAGAAAGAGTGACCGCTCACTCTTTCCTTTCTTTCCTTTTAGGAGTGTAATATTCCTAGTGCAGATGACAGTTTATTGATCACGAATACTGATTAAAACAAATGTTGAATTTATTTCAAGGTGGTACATGCATTTATAATATATAGAGGCCAACTACAAATAGGAGAAAATCACTTTAGTTAAATTGCATTGCAATAGGGTCAAACATACACTCTTATTGTGAAAGAGTGAAAGAGTGAAAAACCACTCTAAAAGAGTGAAATTTCACTCTTAGAAAGAGCCATTTGAGTGACCAATCTTTTAAAGTGAAGTTCACTCTCAAGAAAGAGTGATAGTAATTCACTCTAGGAAAGAGCGAACCGTTTATTATTATGAATAGTTCACTCTAAATGATGATAAGAATAAATCTTCAAAAGAATGAAAGTTCACTCAATGATCTAGTCGTTTTATTGTGCAAATATTTATCGGTGAGTATATACTAGACAATAAACTTGTCGGTGTAAGCTTACTTAATACATTTGCCAATGTATTAACTAAGCTTACACCGACAAGTTCCATCGATCCAGTTTTTGCATAATTAGCGTCACTGTTGGGTATTTATTGTCTGGCATCTACTCACCGATAAATAGTTGCACAATTTCCTATGAAATTCCTTTGTCTGTCACTTCTCCACAGTCTCCAACTCGACCACCGCCATGTTGAACAGTGAGCGCTGACGATTTTTCGTAGTTACAACAGCGCGAGTATCCGCGTTCCTGATTGGCTAGAACTTCACTCCGTAAAAGAGCGGTGTTTTCGAGCCTCTCTCCGGCGAATCAACGTCACTCTGGTACAAGAGTGAATTACCGTAAAGAATTTTCTCTCTTAAAGAGCTAAAACGCACTCGATTAGAGTTTTAAAAAAATCACTCAAAATTTCGAGTGATTTTTCACTCTTTCGCATTTAGAGTGTAGTCAACTTGCCCTGTTTTCAGCCCAGTGCCTTGTCCTAAACTACGCGCTTCGCACGCTGCCTGGGCTTGTTGCTGGGTCCGTGGGAGGGAAAATCTGGGGAAAGGTGCTATATAGTTCTAGTAGTCAACTAACTTTACACCATGATATACTATCATGGCTCTTTCATTTCAATATGATTATGACATTTAATTTTTATCGATTGCCGAGATATTCTAATTTTTGTTGTCGGTGCATTTGTCATCATTGATATTGGATCGGGAGTAAGCGTATCGATCGTTGTGAACGGGCAGGTTCATGATGACGATAAGATCTTGCTTTTAAATGCTTCTAACGGTTGCCTTAAATAGATAAGATATTCAACATTTGTTCAATGCAAGTAACATACTGAAGTAACAATGGCCTTCTGTCTACGGCAATTTTATTTTATCAACTTACACGATTACTTGATTTCTGCAATGTGTAACAGGCTCGTAGCCAGGATTTTGCAAGGGGTGCGGATTTTCACTTTTGGAGGAAAATTTTTCTTTTTGGTCGACCCTAAACTAATTTTAGTGGTTTTGGCAAAGTGACAAGCAAAAAAAAATGTTTTCAGTAATTTTCCAAGCATTTTGTGTCGTAAGAAACGACCTACATTTACGTGTTTTAATGGACATTTACGGAATTTTTGTGGACCTTTTTAGGGGCTTTGACTGAAAAATGGGGGGGGGGGCGGGCGACAACACCCCACCCTCCCACTTGACTACGGACCTAATGTGTAAAATCCTCGTGACAATACCATCTCCGTTACCGTTAATGGGGATTTAAGATGACACACATCACGACAAAGTACATATCACCTGTCTGCATCATTGTACTCAAAATCAAGGACAAAGTTTCTCGATGCAGACGCTGTTACATTTTGCAACATACATCCTTACATTTGTCTATTCGCTCTAAAAAGGAATTTTCTTCCAAAGATGATTTCTCAAGGGAAATCAACTGTCTTATAAAAACCTTGTGTATTCCTTAAAATATATATAAAGAAAACAGGCTTATCAATAGCTAAATACGTTGATAAATTTTCAGTATAACTCTCTTTATCATTTAATGTACTTGACATTGACTGAAAAACATTCGTATTCATTCATCCGTATATTTCTTTATAAAAAAACCCTCTCTCGCCATTCTCTGATCTTTATTATTGTCGGTGTTCGTGTCTCATCGATTCGTGTTACTTCTCTGTTTTGTCGCTGTTCTTCCCTTTTCAAATTGTGTTAGATGAACAGAATGCGCTAAACGATCGGCTTCTTTTGATTAATTGAATTGTCATTTCATCACATTCACAAGAAAAAAGTGCGAGATATCTTCGTGTAGCCTTGAGAGATTGCGCAAGTCACGCAGAAGGCATGCACTCTAGAATTGCGTAACAACATTGACACCTGTTTCTTGTTTCTTATGGTGATCATGGTGATGACCTTTGGAACATCGGACATGCTAATATATCATAAGTAATATTATGAAAGCAGGGCAGAGGAAATTATGTTTCCATTTTTAACCTGAATGACGTGAAATTATAAACAAACAATCTGTAAAATGTTCATTTGCATCCCACGTAATGTCCATGGTGGGGTTCTCGCACATTTGGTTATGGCGTTTGTGCATATATCAAAAAACATACTCGCGTGAAAAAACGTTATATTTGCACAATTTTCATAACGTTATTAACATATAAGACGACCCAACAATTTCAAGTAGGTTTGTCCTTTCGTAGCGATTATTTATGATTTGTTGAATAATAATACCCGAGCCCGGACTCTAAGACAGGTATCTTCTGTTTGAAATGCTTAATCAACTTGTTATACGTATCATAACAGCAGAACAAGAACTTAAGGTATTGTTTGTGTGCAAGATGCTTCTTAGAAGTGACCATCGCTTTCCGCTTTGGTCTTACCATGCTTACACGATGTTGAATCACTCATCGTATTCTTGCTTAAAATAGATGCCATGTTTGCAATAGACTTCATTATTGTCACACATCACTAAGATAGTTACGCCTACGTTTCCCCCAATTTGCGATACAAAAGATTTTATCTATGAAAATGGGAAATTACCACCACGAGCCTCTAATCGATCACTGAGATAAGTTCAAATGTGAATGATATTTGATTTTGTTTATGATGCTGTGACTCTCCAAAGATAATGATAGATTGAATCTACATGTATTTATAAATAGTACTCAGAAAGGTTACAAAAAGAGAAGCTTTGGATATTATATATTACGCCTGTTGAATTTGGTGCCACTGTCTATTTTGACGTAAGAAGTTATAAGTCGTACTTAATTCAGCTAACTTCAATACTATTCTTTTATGTTTTTATCAAAAATCGCATAAATTCGTCATTAAGTGCAAAACTAATATTGTCTTAAAAATAAAAAATCAGTGCGTAAAAGATCTTACAAATATATAATTCTAAACATAAAAACATCAATTCTGCACGCTCAAATCAAGAACAGCAGTTACCACAATTTTTTTTAAAAAGTGAAAAATTGTTCTTACAAGAATCACATTTTCCATGTAGTCTTGATCCAAAATGCGTGCTTACGGACCTAATAGCTCCCTTCTATTTTCTATATAACAATAACTTAAATTCCTACATCAGGCTAGCAGATCAAATTTTCTACCAAAAATTCTAACAACTTGATTTATGTGTCACATATCTGTCTACGTCTTTGCCTTTAACACCTGTATATTGACCATTGGCTGGCCATTGCTTGATCATATATTCAATATGGCACCACACACCAACAAGAATAGCTACACTTTGCACATATCTGAAAAGGAAACTATAGCGCTAAATGACTCTTTGTTCTCTTCAAGATACCCCATTTGCCCTGTTCACTCGTGAATACAAATGAAATGTTACATAACACAATGATCGCCGTCGTATTCCAAATAGTCTTTTCAGTATTTAATGACATACCGTGTCACGTGAAATATTTCAAGTGTTTGCATTGACCGTGACGCTACACGTGAAATTAGGAAAGAACTCTTTACATAAAAAACCGTCTTGCTTGTTGATCACGATTTTTAGTTTTCTGTCATCTCGATGATCCCTTGAAATCAAAAGCAACTCGAAGATGTTGAAGGTGCTTAGGTCTGTAATAATCATGATAATACCAATGGATTTCTACAATTATTTGTTAAACAAGAAAAAACACAAACAGTCTAAGTCATCTGATAAGTAGGAAAGAGTATTTATGATTAAGGTCCTTGATTACTTTAAAACGTAATAAGATTGTAGCTTTCAATTATCATCTTAAGTATGAAAGCATTAAATAGTTTTGAAAATGGTAAACACAGCTTTGATTAGCTTATCAACATTTATGTTTGTCACATACTTTAAAGATCAAAACAATTTGTCATTAAATGTGTTTTAATATTATATGTTTACAAAGGTTACAAACGAGATTGTGGTTGTAAGGATTTGATGATTAAACATGTGTGAAGAACCTTTAAGAAGATATTGTGTGGAGCGGGAACTTGATTATGAGATTCCTGACTCCCGTGGCAATTCGCCACAATATTATAAACTTTTGATTATAAAGAAGCAATTTAAGCTGCACAGGGCAAACCCAGATGGAGGCTCATCACAGCATTGGCTGCAATCTACCCTCAAGAAGAGAACGGATACCTGAAGTATGTAAGTAATCTCCAGGTAATCTCAATGTAGTGTCCATTTGGCATATCTTGATGTTTTTAAAGCAGGGAACGGAATGACATGTTGCCATATAGCTCATTTTGACACCTTCAATATCGTATTGTTGTATGAGTAAGACCTGGAGAATTAGATGCAGCATCAGAAAATAAATGTAATCGGTATTACTAAGAATTACTAGAAACCAGACGTTTTGATAGTGGGGCAATCTACACGGAGCGCGGATCCAGGTGCATGCGCATTTCCCAGATCCAGTTCTGAGATCCGCATCTGCGTAGACCGCTAACACGTACTCATGTCGCAGAGTGCTATACAGCAGGTCCGGATCTGACGCCCGTGTAGCCACAGTCTACTGCAAAGCGGCCTACTGAGATGCGCATTCATCCGGATTTGCACTCTCGTTTAGATTGTCCCTGTATAAAACTTGAACTTTTACTCATGTTTTAAAAATGTAAATAGATAATTGCTAGAAAGTCTTTTTAATTGTCAAAAGTTCAAGACAATATTGCTGTACGGAACGAATACGTTGCCGACAATACGATGTAGGAAAAAGAAAATATCAAGATTTAATCTTTGTTATAATTGAAAAATCTCCTGATCGTTTTACCACATACTTGTAAAGTTTAAGTCAACGCTGTACAATTTTGCTTTTTATCACTTTGGAACCTTACATCAACATTATAAATCTTCAAAAGGCATGGAAAGCCCTCAACTATGCTAACCTCATTCTACTTTTATTGATTTATCTTATCATTCCAAAAAGATCATTAATAAAACAATACATGATACGTGATTCAACTTCTCAGTAGATCAATCCTGTCATACATAGCGCCAGATTGTCGGCAAAAACACTCAATGCAACAAAGCCACTAAAATCACCTAAAATGTTCAACATGATCAAACTTCAAACAGGTCCATATTTACGAGCATGCGTAAACAAAAGAAAGACCACATGATTCATAAGCACACATGCGCATGTGTGATTATCGCAAAAGTTCATTTAACCAAATATTGAAGTGTAAATTTAGTATTTGTCTCGCAAATTTGCATGTGGTTAAATTCTTCCAATAGTCCTCTGTGTCATTTTAAGAGTTTTTAAGTGTTTTGAATTTCCTGGTGAATCAATTTACCGATCGGTTCAAATAAATAAGGTGAATGCATATGACAGTGAAAATGAACCAAAACTAGAGTAACTTGAGGAATAAAACTAGTTTACATGAGTGACCCAGATTGACCCTTATACATTAATTGTTCAGTTGCAGATGGCAGTTTTGTCGATAAAGAATACTTATTAAAATAAATGCTGATGCTATTGTAAGCTAGTCAGGCACATCATTTCCCGGGGGGGGGGGGTACTTAGTGGAAAGGTGGGTGTACGGACGCGCGGCCGAGAACGATTGCATTTTTAACCTCCCAGGTTTACCAAAGGCCCCTCAAAAAATTGAAAAATGGTTTACATAACGGTTGCATTTTTCAAATATGACAATTGTTTGACCAATTTGTCCTTTAGTTTACCTATCGGTTGCCAATTTGGGATTTTAAAGTGCAATTTACATCATAAAAATGTATTAAACGGTCTAGATAACGGTTGTTAAAGTCAAATTGGTTTACATATGGGTAGCATTTTTTCGCTTCCTCAGGTTTACAAAACGGGTGGTAGTCGAAAACTCCGGCCGCGCGTCCGTACCCAACCGAAATCTGAGTACCCACCCCCAGGCATCATTTATAATATAGACACAAAGTCACCATGGTCACGATAGTTGAATTTTTGCTGATATATCATTTTAGTTTAAATGCACTGAGAGAATCTGGACAATTTACTTTTCTTTATATTCGTCACTAACATAGTGAAGTAGGTGCATTGTCATACCTCTTTGAATTAAATTAGAAAATCTTTAAAATATCAAGTTTAAAAATCGTATAAACTCTTAGAATAATACAATTCCTACACCGAAATTCGTTCTACCTACCGTTATTTAAACATTATGATGTGAAGTTCCTTAATACAGACAGTATTGTTTTTGTTATTTTTTACTTTTAGAAATAGGCATCTATACATTTCTTCTCTATTCAAACTTAAATTTTCTGCCAGAGATGACTTCTCAAAGAAAATCAGTTGTCAAATGAAAGCGCGTGTATTCCTTTTTAACTATGAAAATACGACAGGCTTATCAATAGCTAATAGACCAATTCATTTCAGCATATTTATTTGAACTACCATCAACCTGCTTTATTTTTCATTTTATGCACCTGAAATTGACTTGTAAACTTTCGTATACATTCATCTTTATAATGTCTTATAAACAAGCTCATTTGTCAGCATTTGTGTCTCTTTACTTGTGTTGCTTTTATTGTTTCACTTTTTGTGTGTGTCCATACTTTCAACTTGTGTTGCATGAACAAAATTATGTTAACGATCGGTTTTCTAATTTTATTCTAAATTTATCTAATTCACAATGAAGTAAAGGTGTCATTTGATGTCAATGAGACGATATCTTCAGGTATATAGCCTTGAAAGATTGCGCTAGCATGCATTTTGAAATTGATCATCATCATCATCTATTTTTCGCGTGTAATCACTTTTTGAATATGATGTTATGAAAGCAGGGCAAAGGAAATTATGCTTCCTTTTTAACCTGGATGACGTAGATAAACAGACACTCAATGAAATGTCAATTTTTTCATCCTACATACTATCTACAGGTGTTCTTTTTTTCTTTTTTTTTTTGCACATTCGAGTATTACGTTCGTTCATCTTGTGTATACATGAAAAACAAACATGAATCTTAAAATTATTATTTATATCAGGCTTTTGTACAATACTATAAAACTGTGTATTTTACAGAAGTACCAGGATGTATACAATATTCTAAGAAATATTGTACACATCCGGGACATTTTATATGAAGGTGCCAGGATGCATACAACATTCTTAAAATATTGTACACATCCGGGCACTTTCCCAAGAATATTTTTAGGTGCTCTGAGTTGATTGATTTTCAAATATTTGAATTTTCAAATTTTCCGAGATTTTTCGAGTTTCAAATATGCAAGTTTAAATTTTCGAGTTTCAAATTTAAGTTTCCAATATTTGGTTTTCAAAAAATTGATTTTCAAATATTCGAGTTTCAAAATTTCGAGTTACAAATTTTCGAATTTCAAATTTCCCGAGTTTCAAATATTCGAGTTTCATATTTTTGAGTTTC
>JXSR01S024262.1:0-17946 GCA_000969725.1 Ophiothrix spiculata
CAGCTTCCTATCTTGCCCAGAAGTGGAGATATTGACCAAAATATGTTGAAAATGGCGGCCATTTTGAAATCCAAAATGGCCGCCAAACCGCTGAGCGAAAAAAATGGTAACAATTTGATTTGAGTTCTAGGGTGTCTTATCTACATTTTAAGACCAAAAAACCCAATTATAGCAAAAAAGCCGACAAATAACACAGCATCCTGGACTATTACCTTGATCATAAGAACACATTCAAATCCAGACATGACAAGCAATTACTGTTTTGGAAACACAAAATATGAAAGTACTTGCTGATCTGGTGAACAAAATAAAGCAAGTTAACAGGAGGACCACTGTAATTTTTCACCACATTAGGATTTGAAGTGGTGCTGAGGGGGTTCTTATGATCAAGATTATAGGGTATATGAAAATGTGTCTAATTATGGTAACCGTAATTAATTTTACACAGTAACATATAGGTGACCTGAAATACAAAATTGCTCATAAAATCAAAACGGTTTGACCATTTCAGCTGAAATTTGAAACTTAGATCTATATAATAGAGTGGTCTTCTTATATATGATAATGAAAACTAAATTTTGAAAAATCGGACCAAGCTCCTTTAAAGGCAGTACATATAGCCCAGCAATGCTGTGATCTTGATCAAAAGCTGTTATGTAAATGCTGGTTATTATTATTTTAATTATAGAAAAGAATATGTTCTTATTTTATTTTCTAATGAAAGATTTATGATGGAAAATATTCAAATAAAATTAAAATTGTACATCCATCTCATTAAAAATGCTGTGATCTCGATGAAAAGGCATTATGTAAATGCAGTTTATTTTTCATTTCAATTATTGGTTATGATAGAAAAGAAAATGGTCATATTTTATAGTCTAATGAAGCATTTATTATAGAAAATATTCAACTAAAATTAAAGATGTACATCCATCTCATTAGTCCTAATTACATCGCATGGAGCTTATTGGAAACAAATTTGTGTCAACAGGGTTACAGAGTTGATCAAGTTGAATGACTTGAGAAGAATGTGTAATTAATCATTGGAAAACTGAAACGATGATATTCCATACGTCCCTTCATGCATAAGGGCCAGTTTCTACTATTTCATGGACATAACAAGGCAGTCCACTCAAAATCTGGCAGTAAAAAATTGTAGCAAATTGATTTTAAAGTTACTGATTGCATGATAGTAAAAAGCAATCAATTACCTGTAAATAATTGCACTTCTGGGCATAATTGACCTTAAAAACATGAGGAATAGTTTAACACTTATGCATTTAATGTCAAAAAACAAAATTTGATCTTTTCACCATATTTTTACTTTAGCAGCCATTTATTCAAAATCTTCAATTTTTCGTGACTTGCTGCTCATTTTGCCAGAACACCACTCCATTAGTGTTGAGCATGATGGGAAGTACTTTCTCTTGGAAAACTGTGTCAGGTTGACTACAAGCTAAGTGGCATGTGATGGAGCACTGAAATATGGCTTCAGTCTTGATTCAAGGTAGACAAGATTGATGTAGCAAAATGATCAGACTGAAAATGATGTATGATGTCCCAGAGAGGGAGGTACCAACGTTTGGTCTGAATTGGGGATGTTGTTATGTACCATAAAAAACCTAAAGTAAAGGGGACCCATCCATGATATATTTCTTGGAAATCTGTGTCAGGTTGAGGACAATTAGCTAAGGGGCATGTGATGGAGATAGAGCACTGAAGTATGATGTCCCGGCAAGGGAGTACCAATGTTTGGGCTAGATAACGATATTGTTAAGGATTTGAATTACCACAACAAATACAAATTAGAGACCCATCCGTGTACCACAAATTTGGAGTCAAATTTATATAAAAGTCACAATTGTTTGGCACAAATTTTGATAGATCAATGAAAGTACCGAGGTTTGCAAAGAAACGATACTCACAGAGGTACCGTATTAGACAGCCTGATTTTGCTACTATATACAATTTATGGCACATAAATTCAACTTTAATGCCAATTTATGAAACTAAAGGATGAATTATACACTTGATAGCATGTAAAGCACTTTTGAACTTTGCAGTTACTTACAGGTACAGTTGACACTGTGTATTTTATTCCAATTTACCCAAAGTTACAATAAAAGATTATCACACTGAACCTTTAATAACATCGATTTTGATGACACCAATATCATTATGCATGTAATGATTATGGTCCCCAGCTAATGATCATGCTTGGATGATAACGATAACATTTTAAAAATATTAATTTTGCCTTAATTGTTATCATTTCAGTTTGACTGACCTTTAATAAGAAAACTATCACTCATTCCATTACCACATTCTGATTTTAATTGGTTCCATTGCTAGTTAATAAATCTATTTTAATGAAAAAACAAATGTGAAATGTTGGGCCAAAATGTTTCAATACTTGATTAAAATTTATGATTTATGATAGAATAAATGAAATGATGATTAATTAATAAAAACTCTGTTCAAGTACAAATACAATTATCACTTTCAAACAAAGAATGTTTTAGCAAAGTTTTAAAACCTAAAATGGCTTTACATGTTACTTTTCTGAGAGAACTATTATGAAACTCATTGAAGTTATGGCAACTTGAAAACCTTTTATTTCTTAAAAACTGTGCTGCTCTTTACCATGATCATGATAATGATGTTCTATTTATATGAACTTATCTTAGTAAGTATAGCATAAAGCATATAAACATAAACAATCCATTAAAAGGACATTTCTAGCCAACCCAGGTGGCTCCAGCTGCCTAATGTGATGAAAATAAATAGCAAGGATAGACATAAGCCAGGCCAATCTCTTTTTATGAAGAGGTTTGATCATTTTATGAGTACAGCATGATGAAGCAACAGTTTTTCCCATCTTATGCTTCAGTCACAGACTGAAAGAGTTGTCGGCCGAGTAATAAATTTGACAAACCCAGCCGATTTTCAGAGTTTGCTAAAGCTGAATTCAGACTCGACCCAAACGCAAACGCATAATGAACCAGCATGTGTAGTACAAGATTTGAGAATATGTGCAGTACAAGATTTGAGATATCAAAACGCAACAACGAATGCGGCACCGCAAACCGAGTTGAGGAAAGTTTATCCTTGCGTTTTCATGTCGTCAGCTGCTGCAGTCCGTTTGCATTTTGAGTGTGAATTCATTTGCGATGCCATTTGCGGTGAACATTATTGGAAATTATTGGAGCAACGCGTTGCGTTTTAAGTATGAATTAAGCTTAACAATTCACTGCACTTTAAGAAGGAGTTAAAGAGTTGCCAGTTCTTTTTCCGATTCATCTAGTTGTTTGAAATCGTGCTATTTTCAGTATTTTATAAAAAGCTCAATACCTTGATTATTAATATGCATCGCTTCTTCTTCAGTAAATAAAACTTAAAGTTCAATCCCTTAAATATATTATGCATCTTGCTTTCTTCAGTAGATATCATTTTATCAAAAGCCCATTCCTTGAAAATTAAGCTTTTTTTTTAGTAGATATATTTGTTCAAAACCTAAATCTCTTGAATATTAATATGCATCTTTGTATCGCCAGTACATATTATTTAATCAAAACCTTAAATGGCATGTAAAAGTCAGGAAGGTATTATAACCTCCCCTGATTATGTTATCTGGACTAATTCAGGTTAAGTGTATAATATTGAAATACTTGGAATTGAATGCCACAGGTGTCATCGGCTCATGAATGAATAACCATAATTCTCTCCTTTTCAGCTAATTTCTAGAACAAGTATTCCTGTCAAGTTAATCTCTTGACTGACTTGATATATCAAAAGTTAACTGATGTACTAAGAAAGACAATCCTATAGGGAAAAACAAACCCTTATAATATTTAAGTTGCAGTCTGACTGAAGTTTTCAAGGATTCTCACTTCAGAATAGGGTGATTCCAAAGTAACGTTTGTGACCGAAAAATGGGAAAATTTCACTTTTAAATGGCCACAGAACCTAGCATAAACATTATATCAACAAGTTTGTTGTTGATAATGGTGCTCACTATAGTGGGATCAAGACATGCAGGTATTTAAAGAATAAAATAATTGCCAAAATACTGAATAAAGTTCATGTAAAGTTCGGTAAAGTTTCTGACATTGCACGGATTTTTTTTTCTCCAAATGACTTCAAAGTAAAAATTCTCTGACATGTTAGCAAATTTTTTATTGCGCTTTTCACAGATGATTGGTAACATATTTACAAATAGTTCATAAAAGTGGTAGGAAATTCTATTATCAGGATTTATTTTTATGCAATGTTTTGTTTGGTAACGTCTGGTATTGTTTGTGACATTTTGGTGTAACTTTTTGGTAACGTTTGTGACATTTTTGAATGAAAACATGTGCTCATTCATGCACGGGTAGAAAAAAGTCAAAGTTTCTGATTAGAAAATACTTTTCACGTACCGAGTTACAAACGTATTACTGAAAAAACTGCTCATATGGTCGGGAAAAAAGTTGATTTTTGGCTTGAAATCAAAAAAGGTTTAGTTTTCACTGGAATGAGCCAATAGTGATTTTTTTTTAATGTCGGTTAAATGTAGTGTGGTCCCAGGCCTGAAGCCAGGATTTTTAGGAGGATTGTTTGGTTGGGTTCTTTAAATCAATTGTTAATTTCAAAGAAAAGAAACTTATTGTTATCTGTGAGATATACACAATAGTCAGGTCAAGAGATAACAGAGATAGAATACACAAGGGAAAAACTCCATCCAAACTGCTGAGAGTAAATGTGTACCGCCGCGGCAAAAGGGTCCAGTTGTCGGCTTGTACATGTTGGTCCTTGTAGCATATCTAATGTATGGTACTTGTATACATCAGATATGCTACAATGAGCAACATGTAGGAGTCGACAACTGGACCCTTTTGCCGCGGCGGTACACAAATGGTCCGCTCGTAGGATTTAAAATACATATTTTAATAGGTCATGGGTTTAATGGGTTTTGAATACCAGCCCTTACAACCAATTTTGGAGATAAATATGTCACAATACACTGAGCAGCTCAGAGCAGGAAGACAATGCCCAGGCAGTGACGCACATCCTTACCACAAACTCATCAAAATTTTTACAATGGTTTCAACAGAAGCCATAATTGAGGTAATCCTTATTTTAACAGTTCTATTTGCTCAAAGTATTCTTTGATTTGCTTTGCTGTAAATAATTAATATCTTCATTCAGTCCTGTTTTCAGAATGTTTTTCCTATACTCTAATAAGTAACAAATGCAATTTATTTGGTACTTTAAGAGTTTGAGGAATTATCAGATTTCAGTAAGTATGCAGCAAAAATGAAAATAATGGAAGAGAAAAGGAAGATGTATTATAGACCCCACCTTGAACAGATTTTGAGGATGGGTAGGTTACAAAAGTTTTAACTTCAATGGAAATATATACAACCGGAAGTTCTCCTTTTCACCTCATTTGTAATAAATGGTGAAAGCTTTTCTGTTTTTAGTCATTATCTTCAACTTGAATTTAATACAACAGTATTCCAAATTCCACATTTACAAACTAGTGAGGTCCACTACAGTCACTCATATTAATTTCAAATGTCATTTTCCAACTTGACAGTACTGCACTCTTCAAGTGTCTTGCTTTCTTATATTACAACAAAGTATTTGGACAATTAATCTTACATTCAACAAACCCACGATTGAGGTCAACAGTCCTTAAAAGGACTCTTAAAGGTGATTTCATGAATTTGAACGCAGGAAACAAACTTAAATGCATGATTTTATAGAAAATGAAAATTATGTGAGAGTAAAGAGAATACATAATTGTCAAACAAGGTTGGGACGATGCTGTTTCCTTTTTCATTTACCAGTAAAATGAGAAATGCATCTAAATAAGGAATTAAGCTGTTAGTGTTATAAAATATTCTGCTGTGAATGAAAATTGTAAAATGTTTAATTGACTATACTGTCCTCTGTGCATTTTTATAGATCATTTGTTTTTCCATGATTTACAAGCTTATTTAGGTCTACAATGTATACAGCAAGAGAGAAAACAGGTTAAGACAAGATTCAAGATTTGACCCCTATTTGACTGCCAAAAGTGTGAGAAAAAAATATTTAGGGGTGAAAAAATCAATTAAAGATATGAAAATATATCATTCTAGGGTAAAAATGTCTGTATTTTCTGATTTGGGCCCAAAATGACCATATGATATGTAGTTTTCCTTAACATATTGGATTTTTGCCCATTTTTTCCCAAAAAACATGATTTTTCGGTGACAAAATATTTTACCATCCATTAAAAATTGCATTGTGTACTCATTAAATATGATAAAATCAATCTCTTGAAGTATTTTTTATACAAAGAATGATTAAATATTTAAAATAAAACAGTTTTTACTTAAATATCTCGTCTGCTATGGCTAAACTGTTCACTCAAAATCAACATTCCTCGTGACAAAAGTCGCTAAAACAAATGGCAATTTTCCGAAAAATTTGTCATAAATTTGTTGTAAAATCTAAAAGGGAAGTCCTACTGGGGTCAATAACCCCTCATTTTGTGTTAAAATTAGTTGGCTTTCAATTCATAACCATTGTGAAATAACTGTGCAATGTTAAAGTGGAGAAAATTCAGAAAATGTTACCCCTACCCCTTATTTTTTTGACGTGTGAAAAAAGTCTGGGAAATTTGTCAAAAAAAATTCAGTTTTTTTAAATAAAGTCGTATAGGCCTACAAAACTAATGACGTATGCCCATCATTATGGTCCATAAGGGTATGGTATTTATTTTTTTTTAAACTGCTTTATAAAAGATTTCAAATTTTTTTGACAACTGGATTTTCCCATTTTTACTACACTATTTTCGGCAATCTTGGCCCTGTATTAGTCAATGGGGAAAATTTCAAGTTCAAGGTTTGGCATTTTTTATTTCATATTTGAATTCTACACAAAATTTTATCCTAGAATCATGTGCCATTGTCTATTTGAGACATCTTTATTGTTTCCATTTTTTGGCAGTCAAACCGGGGTCAAATCTCGAACCTTGTCTTAAGAACATAATGCACATAAGATTTTTCAGCCAGTCATTTGAATGACAAAGAGTTTCTAAAAACAGGTTGTGTAAAAATCAACTGCATTTTGTTTTTGAATGTGGGAGATGATGCTGACCGTGTCCAATGCACCCTTAACATGTGAATTATTTGGCTTCATCAAAGCACTGGACCCACTCATCTTTAGTTTATTTATAACTCCACCTGCTTGTATCTCAAGAATGCTATGTGTAATTTAACGATTGCTTCTGTAAAGTAAAAATGAAGTAAATGTCGGTATAGCTAAAGAGAAGATATACAGGGTGTATCTAAAAGAAGTTTACAGTTAGTACCTGTGCCTGTAATTCAAAAAGTGTAATACATTCATTTTGAATTATAAGTAAAATAGACCATTGCCTTTCGTAGCAGAAAAAATAACGGATGTATGACGGCCGATTATAAATTAGGATGAATTTTAATTTTTTGAAATTAAAATGCTTTCTGCAAAGTCAATGAAAATAACTAATTATCAGTATGTTTTCCCCTTATTTATGATGATTAGAGCATTTTAACATTACCCGCATTTCATATAAGGGCTTTTGTTTCCAAAGTGTAACACTTTTTGAAGAAAAGTTTGGATTTTACCACAAAACATTATTCAAAACATTACAAGGTTTATGATCAAGTGAAGTTCTTAGCTACAATGGACTTTGGTCTTTCAATGTGTTAACATTTGACAATGATAAACAATAAACAAATAAGTACATTTTGGACGTGCTCCTCTTTAGTATATTATGATATCATGCGAAGGATCATTTTTTCCTGCATAGATATTGGTATAACAAAGTATTAAAAGGGGTCACAAATTTCTTTTAGGTACATTTTTAGAAGTATGTAAGGCCAACAAAAAAAGGTTTGTCTCAGAAAACGTTTGCAAAAAGCTATGTGGTATGCAATTTTTTATTTTTTTTAAAGAAATTAGCTATGTGATATGTTTTTTTTTTCAACACTCTAAAATTTTGATCGCCTAACCTACGTGTGTGAAGAGCCTAGTTTCTAAGTAGGATCTGCCCATTTTAATTATGGGAAGTCTTGACAGTTGAATTAAAACAAAATTGCAACAGCAAATGACAGCAACCCAGAAAATTGCTGGATTACTCTCAATAAAAAAGAGAGAGAGAAAGACCAGCGCGTAGCTCTACGATTCATTTTCACATAGCAATACGCGCAGGTTTCTGAGACAAAACTTGTTTTTCTTTGCCCAACTCAGATGATAAGTATATTACAAGTACCAAACACTGCAATATTTAGCTAAACGTGAATTGGTTAATAAATACCATACCATAGCAGCAGCTAACCCGTAACATGCACTTTTCATTTTCTCCAACTGTCACTTCAGAAATTCAGATGGACTTTGCTAATGCTAGAGTAAACTTGACATATAGCCAGCCAATTAATTTGGCATCAAAAGCTCTGACAAGTGAAATCTTATCACCATCATCAGCCTCAAAGTGATATTCAGTGATTCCATATCTACAAAGGTGATTTTCATGGCATCGATCAGTTGATGAACATAAAACAATCTGTAAGGCTGCATTATAGAAACAATAAATTGATCAAAATGAATTGCACACATTTGTTTTACTTGGGAAGTCTGGTTTGTAAATGTTATTCAAAATAAAACAAAACAAATATTTAATTAATGATACCTAAATTTTTCCCTTGCTAAGTAAAACCATTTTAAATGAGTCTGGTCTGGTTGGTTCTCCCTATTTGCACCAATTCAAAATGATAGCTTTAAAAGTGTGTTGGAGTGTCTCACCTGCACAAATTTAGCCATTTAAAAAAAGGTCCACCAACAAGTACAAAAAGGACCTCAAACCCCAAATTAACTTCCTTAAAGTTAATTTTATTTTAAAATGTAAGAAAACCTTCTGAAAACACTTAATTTAGTTTAGGGTTGATCAAAAGGGACATGTTACTTCCTAAAAGTCCAATTTTTTTGACAATTCCGCACCTCCTCTGCAAGAATCCTGTCTACGGGCCTGCGTCCAGGCATGTTTAAAAAAGAATTAGTAGAGAAGAACACTTCCGTCACCTTGATTGACTAGCTCTGAGGATGCCCTGAGTGAAGAACTACATGATGTTGACAATGCACCTGCCTGACAAGTACTAGGAAAAGTGATCATTAAAATGGTTGTAAGCAAATTGGACATGACAGATTGTAACACATCAGGGGCAATCACACATCTGCCTAGAGAGATGCTATACTAGCATATGGTTCATCTATATAGAGCTGGCTTACTTTGTTTTTGTCTTCCATCGGTTTAGCTATGGTTTGTCTCTGTGTTTCTATGAGATGTATATTTACACTCCCGGCACAAAGTGTTTCTGCAAGCTTAAAAATGCGCAAAAATTTCATTTTGTTCAAATGACCTAGAATCCTCATAGATTTATACTATAGTATAAGTAACTTACCATGATATCTATTTAATATAAATAAATCAATGTTTGTTTTTTAATATTTAATCTTCCATTAAATAGAAATGGCTGATTTCATGGGCTATACTCTCTAAATGTAAATGAGTGAAAATGTCACTCCCCAAAAGAGTGAAACTCTAATAAACCAATCAGAAAGGAGTGGTTTTGTATGTCAAACAGCAAATTTCCACTCATAAAGAGTGAAAATCACTCTAAAAAGAGTGAATTTCCACTCGTTTGAGGAGTTAAACGAAGGACAACTCGACCTCAAACGAGTGGAAATTCACTCTTTTTAGAGTGATTTTCACTCTTTATGAGTGGAAATTTGCTGTTTGACATACAAAACCACTCCTTTCTGAGTGGTTATAAGAGTTTCACTCTTTTGGGGAATGAAATTTTCACTCGTTTACATTAAGAGAGTACAAATACACCACAAGTACAAATCTCATTAATAGGTAACTTATCAATTTTTCATCCCCTCATTATTACCCTGTAACCGGAAAGAATATTTTCAGGTTCTAAGTTTTAAGATAAATGCATAGAAATGTATATAAACTCAATTTTTTATGTGCAGACGAAAGTAGAAATGTACATTACACGCCATAGTTTTCAAATGCAGTGAATGCAATTCCAGATTAGTTAGTTTGATAATTATACAATATAGACTCTGTTAAAAAATGATGAAAATCGGATAAATGCCTTTTGAGATATGGCTGAATAAAGTTTTTGTGCAGAAATACTTTCAAGCGGGAGTGTATATACAGTTGGCTTACTTTTCTTTTGTCTTCACCGTTTTAGCTATGGTTTGTCTCTGTGTTTGTATAAGATCCAGGTATGAGATTTGCATGTACAGCATTAGAAGTTTTGATTGGTGGGTGGAAAATCTTCTTTTTTGTAGGCTTATCATATGTTTAAATCTTATTTTTTCTTCTTAATTTTTTTCTAAAGATTTAAAACATTCAAAACAGGTTAAATAATTCAACTTGGATGTGAGAATTATGCAAATTCGATGATAGTACTTCTGTAGCAATACCAGTGAAATAATCAAGAATGAAATTGATCTTGAACTTTCAATAGAATATGTGTATGCATTGTGCAGACTTATTTCTCATGATTTTTCAATAAAAGCACACAGCAAATCAGCCGAATTTAATCAATTTATCCCTATATAAAACATGCTCAGTAGAACTTTTAATTCTCTGCTATTAGCTAGACCAAAAAAATTATCGGGATAATTACAAAAAGCTTAATAGAATCATGCTATATCAAAAATATGAAATATTTTTGCATTGTTCAGCACAATACCTGCTTAAAAGCAATGACTTTGATGGAGTAGTTAATTATGAAACTGAAACCTGATAGTCTATCATTAAAATTAATTATAGCAAGTTCCGAGAACAATCATTGCAATTATCTGCCTAGAACAGAATGGATCATAGATATTGCATGAGCACGCAATATGTCATACTACAAAGCAGTGGAAAGGTGTTTTTTTAGTAATGGATAAATAACATGAGAAATACCCTGTTAACACTGGCCTAAACTCTTAATCGATTAAAGTCAAGTTACGATTAAACTTCAAACAGCGAGCGTTTACACTGAAAACTAAATTAAAATTAATTGTCCCAATATCAATGCAACGAGCAAATAAAAAAATATTAAAAATAGTTGTCAAAAGATTGAGTCATTGTAATATATGTTTTTCAAAAGTAGAGTAAATGCTTTTTGTACCATTTTTACCATTCCAGTCCAAAGATATGAAACATTTAAGAAAGCCATTTAAATCTACTTTGGTCCGATTTATGAGATTAAACGTCCAGCTAAAGAAATGCAAAACTTGAAATGAGGAGAATATGGCGGTTTTCTGCAACCAACTTGAATTTGATCAAATGATTAATCCAAAGAAATCTTACCTAAGATATTTTAAGTTCATCTTTAACTGAAACAGGTCAAACTTTTCAAATTCAAGAATGGATCTTCCTGATACTCTCATATTCCTTGAATCTGTTACTTCTGGTGCGACAAGCGGGTAGTACAGCATACAATTTCCACCAAAAGAGTTGAAAAAAAGTATTCTAATGAAAGATGTCAACCAATAATGCTGTTATTCACAAGTCTATAACAGAAACTACGGAAAAAACTGAAGACAAAGGAGTTTAAGAACTCAAGTAAGTTAAGGGATGCTTCTCCTAATAATGTGATGTTTTTAGCATCTTCCATTCAACGAGTACCCCATTATGTCACCAGAGGTGAATCTTTACAGATTAAGAAACCAGACCATCAAGAATTTTGAGTCTTTAGAAAATGTGCAATAACTTTTGATTCAGATATCCAAATTAAACAAAACAAAATTCTTGTAAAAGTCAATGGTCTACTCTATTATATTATTATAACGTTTGCTCACAATTGTGCTTTGTTCTCTCAAAAGACAAGTTAAAAGTTCGTTACGTTTTTACTGGGACACCCTGTATATGAGAATTTCCATGTCTAAGTGCGTGATCACACCTAGCTAGTTTAATGTAGGGACGTGGAGTCGACCCTACATCGAACCCACTTCTCAGTGTAGTGTGATCACAAAATAAGTGGAGTCGACCCTACATCGAATCCACATTAACAATGTGGAGCGAGACCACCTTCATGAGGTAGTTTCGACCCTAGGACGTGGGTTAGATTTTGTAATGTGAACACGACAATGTGGAGTCGACCCACATATACAGGAAGTAACAGGTACTTTCCTATTGTGTGTAATATTGATTTTTTGTCAATAACTCTCTGACTGTTATATATACATGCAAAGCAGTAGCATAATAATGTAGGGTCATGAAATTAAACTCAAGTTATTTATAATAGTTGGTATATGACAAGAAGTTTAAAGTTAAAACTTGATATTATTGAGGTATGATTATTAAATATGTTGAATATTTTGTTGAATTGACTCAAAAGTAATTCTTATTAGAATCCTACTTATCCTCATGCACTATTCTCCTTCACCATAACAAAAAAATAGTTCAAACCTGTGTAACAACACACAATTAAATGCCTCCTGTTTTAGTGGACTCGCCCCACTTACATCATAACCCACTTTTAATCCACTATGTGGGTATAGGTGTGAACACAAAACTAATCTGGGTCGACTCCACATTGGACCTAGGTCTAACCCACATATTTATGATGTGAACACGCACTTATTTATGCCATACCGGTAGAATGGTTTTTAAATTTTCATCATGAAATATGTGCAAATAGTTTGGAAATCCAGTAATGTCGTCAGGTAATGTGCTATAGTTTCTGGGATAGTCCATTAGTTTTAGCAACATCTTATTTCTCATGAAATATTACACCATACCTTACATGTTTTAACCCTTACGGTCCTGAATTTGCTGTAAGGGATATAAAAAGCTATTCTGAAAAATACACATGCTATACAAAACGGAATGCCTGAACAATCTATCAAAGGCAGCTGGAGAATGCTCAGGCGTTTTATCACAATTTTATCTTGATTAATGAAATAAAAACAAATTTTCGGATTCATTTATGTATGACATGTAAAACTACTTACATTACTTAACCAATTGACTAGTAACATATTAACTGTTGATCGCAGTTATAAATCACTGTGACGTAGTTTCTGCAATCATCAGTAGATAGTGATTTTCAAACCATACCAGATCTAGGGCACTCTGTACTATATAAGTGGTAGTATGAAGTGTGCTTATGTCATCCTGTGGAAACCTGAAGTGCTACTTCTAACACTTAACATTGGATTTCAAATTTAAAAGCAAACTCTCCTTTATTTCAGCCGACTTGTCTATTGTATCAACTGGTGGTGCTTGTTACAGTTATATAAAGCTTTCACATATTTCTTGAAAATTTCATAAAGGTGCAGTTTTGTATCTATTTGCTGAATTGTGCCGCTCTTGAAAAACAAATGGAATATTGCCATTGAATTGGAAAATTCTGCCAAAAAGAAACAATCCTGCACCTTAATCGAAAATTTGTATCTAACTAACATTTATTTGAACCGAATTTGAAGTATTGCTGACAAAAAATATGGCTGGCTGAAAATCTAAGTAATATTTGGATATTGTGAGCCTGAGCAAAATTCAAGATGAAGTTATTATGCCTGAAGAAGAAAGAACGAGAGTCATTTTTCAATATCCAGTCAAAGGTACATCTTTGCGACTAAGTATGTTTAGAGATACAAGCAAATTAAATTTGTAAATTATTAAGACATAAAAAAGAAAATTTTGCTCCTTTTTCATAGTAACTTCAAAAAATGGTAAATTTTCCAAAATCACGACTCATTTTAAAGCCTAATCAACACTCTTTCAATTCATAAAAATAATGCCTGTTGATTTGGTGTGTCATATTTATGGAATCAAAAATAAATGCAGGATTCAGGCATGACATCATGGAAACTATCTGTTTTACTTAACCTTTTGACTAGTGATATATTAACCATTTATCTCAGTAATTAATCACCATCTGGAAATTTCTGCTATCATCAGCAGATAGTAATTTTGCTTCCCTCATATCTAGGGCACTGTGTGCTATGTCAAAGGAAATATAAAGTGTGCATATGTCACCTTAAGAAAGTCTCAAGTGCTTCTTTTGACACTTGTGCTAGCAAATGGGAATTTAGAATCAATGTTTAAGAGTGAAATTCCTGTGACTTTGGCAGACTTATTTACTGTATAAACTGATGGGACTTGTTACAGTTAAAAAAAATTTAGAAAAATATCTCACAATTCCTAAAATAAATTACCATCTGCTCTTATAACTTTAGTTGGTGAAGAAAAAGAGACTTTTCTGAATTATAAGAAAAAAATATTAGGTATCAAACCCACATTTGATGGTTGACACTACAATATGGATGAAAATTCTAAGGAATATTTGGATGTTGTCAACAAAATCGACATAAAATGGATTTCATCCTTATTTCTCATTTTAATGCTTGAAGAATGAAGAATTTGGTGTCAATTTTGCAGCATTCCTGGTTTATCATCTTATTGAAACCTGAAACTTGTTTCAGAAACCAAATTTACATTATGACTCCATTGGATTCTTCCTTCTAAATGTGGAGTTTAAGTAACATCTAATTTCCTAAGAAATACCATGACTTCAGCAGTGATTTTAATTTAATTATGAAACCAAACACAAATACATGGTCGAACTATTTATAATACTAGTCAAAATGTTAAAACATTTTGACTAGTAACATACTAACCATTTATCACATTAATTTATCACCAGCTTATAATTTTTCCTATCATCAGAAGATAGCAATGTGCCTATCAACATATTTATGGTAAAGTGTGCTATATCAAAGGAAGTATAAAGTGAGCTTATGTTATATTGTCAAAGTCTGAACTACTATTTTTACCCATTTTCTCACAAAACATAATAGATGGTAGTCATTGGACAGACAAACATTCCTGTTAAGTTTGGTTGAAATCATTTACCTGTAGATGCAGAACGGTACTGAATAGTTATGATGAAATATCTTTTTCAAGTTGCGATTCTGCGGATTTACCCACGAAACGGCGGAAATATGCTAATTATAGTAATGATCTATACCACAACACATTCACTGCTTTGCAATAATCATTGAAAATATATCAAACTATATCAACGAATATACCAAAGCAAAGTGATTTAAAATTATGTAAGTTCTTAAAGATGTTACACAAAAACCCAAAGTGCCATAAATAGAACAGAAGTTAACTAACACTGACATATCCCTAATGCTTTTTATTGAAACAGACAAAGAAGTATTTACCAATCTTACTCAGGAAATGTCATAAACCTTTTAGCTTTCAACTGTGACTTATCCCTGCAAGTAGCTACATAAACCGTGACTTATTTCAACAAGTTGCAAAAAAAATCATATGCTTGCTTGTACGTAAAGTGTAAAGAAATACTCACTTAAGCTTACACTTACGACATGGGTGTTAAATATTTGTCGGCGATAAATAATGGTTCTGAAATCAGTTAGGTAAAGGTAGTCAGTCTAGACATGCCAAATTCTAAGAGTAAATTTTAAGGTGAGGTGATGGCTGATACATTTGAACAACTAAACTGTCAACAAAAACTGCCATCCTGCAACATTATGATCAATATATACCTCATGGTGTAGTAAACGTCCTATAATTTTGCTCTTGTGTTTTATACTTTGTTCTAGAACTTGGGCTATATTTCCATTCTGGTTTACTGAAGAATTGATATAAATCTACGAAAGATGTAAGTTGAGCCAGGATAGCCTATTTTCAACTTTCTTTCTATTTTCATAAATCTATAGAGCGGGTTATAGAGCCCATGTTTCAAGGCAAGTTAGGTGTAAAGCATGGGCAGTGATGGCTGTCCATATTTAAGTGGCCTAGGCATGCTATTGTTGGACCTTTGAACTGGCACGCCAACTTGAGGAACTCATTTTCACATCAAAATTGTAGAGGAGAAATGACTATTTCTGTATTTAATACAGAAACACTGTTATAAAATAAATAAAACAAACCACAAATCAACTGTAAAAAAAAACCTCCCATCAAAACAAATAGTGCAGACACCCATCAAAATATTAAAGTCAAACTACCATGAATTTAAAATCATGTAGCATGAATTCTTCACTTGTTGTAATAAACGAAGATATTAGGACCTTCCCATCATGCCTTGCTTCGAGTGGGATTTATTGCATGGGTTGTATGAGAGGGCTTGTGGATGAAACATAGCCATGATAGCTCAATTTTAATTTCAGATATGTTTCATCCCTAAACCCTAACTTTTTAGGTGTGATCACTGAGAAATGCCTATTAAGCAAAAGCAGTTCCAATCCATTAAGCTGAACTAATGTATATTTATCTTGAAGTCCCAAATTACCTTTAAATGAATTTGAAGCATGAACATTAGGCAAAAACATAAGACACCTTCTTTCACTTTTCATCAAGTCTGTCACAATTTATTCCCCAATTCAAAGGCAGACACCTACTGGTAAAGTATTTGGGATTATGCCATCTAAATTGATGTAGCACTGAATAAAAGAATCATGCTCTAATTTTAACATGCACACTGCACTGAAATGCGTGCACCAAATAAAAGAGCTGGCCAGGTTTTATTTCTGAACCTAGCACTGCATTGAAAGGTTGGATTAACACTTGCCCTGAAACGGATGTTGAATGACTACTCCTCTATAAAAATAGGATAAATATTTGCACTAACTGGCTGTCAGCATGTTAGACGCTGTTCACAAAAACTAAGTTTTCAAATGCTGAATTATTTGCACAGCTCTATCAATATAACTTAAAATAAACTAGGTAATGAGGTTTGGCACAATTGGGCTCAACATTCTAATCATTTAGCATTAGTGAAACAAAGGTGAACCTAGTTAAAGGTAAACTTTGCTATATTCAGTGCCATTCAGTGCCGTTCAGTGCCCTGAGAGGGTTTGCCCCGAGCTCAGTATTTCAAATTCAGTATTTGAATCCACCCTTAGTACTACAATAGTAGTTGGAGCACAATTAGGCCACAACTTTGTGCGGCTGGCCACAACCTGGTCACAGCCTTTTAATTTTCCAAAATGGCGACCGCAGGTTTGATTGTTCACCTCAAGATTATTGTAAAATATTCATTACATATTTCAAAATTATTTAGAGGTGCATAATATGGCCTATGGTTGCCATCTTTGAAAATTAAAGCTGTGGCCAGGTTGCGGCCGCCTGCACAAAGTTGTGGCCTAATTGTGCTCCAGTGCCTTACTGCTGTTTTATCTATGACTGCAGTGAGATTGTTAAGCACTGAGGCAATCCAGCATTTGGGCCACCATATTTTGGTCAAGTCCATTTTTTCAAAATGTTTTCCTAATCATTTCACAAGGAGACATCAAGTCTGTGAATAGCTTCAGAGAAGATAACAAAATATTTTACCTGACTTAGATAAATAGTTAATGTTATATGAAAAACAGGGGTTTCTCTTGATCTGATACAATTGCTATGGTCTATATCAGGGTCAGTTTTTGCAGCAATTTTTACACTTTGTATCCAACTTTTTAGGTAAATAGTTGTGACAAATCCATATTGTTCTATATCACTGAGGTGAGCATTTTGGCTACCATATTTTGGTCTAGTCCATTTTATCAAAATGTTTTCCTCATCATTTCACAAGACGGCATCAAGTCTGTGAATAGCTTCAGAGAAGATAACAAAATATTTTACCTGACTTAGATATTATTCTTGTCAGTTGCTGACATTTCTGAAGTGTCAATAGCATTTTACCTCAGAAGTAGAATATCAAAATTTAGACATGGAATATTCATTAAAGTCACACAAATGACAAATTTGCATTTCACATGCACCCATTACAAATATCATGAAAATAGCCCATGGCTATAAAACAAACATAGGCACATTTGTAAAGCGTTACATCAAAAGGTACAAGTTCTCGGCTAAGCAAATTGTGAGATACAGGCAAATAAAGCTCGTAAATT
>JXSR01S024262.1:19456-40990 GCA_000969725.1 Ophiothrix spiculata
AGTAATAAATCACCCTGCATAGTTTCTGCTTAGCACTAGTAGATAGCGATGCGTTCCCACATATCTAGAGCACTGTGCGCTATATCAAAGGAAGTATAAAGTGTGCTTACATCTTCTTATGGAAGTCTGAAGTGCTACTTTTGGCACTTGTGCTAGCAGATGGGGATTTAAATCTACAAGAGTGAAATTCACTTTACTTTGGCAAGCCTATTATTGCATCCAGGGTGAAGATCACTTCAGTTCTAGTACGCTATAATATTTTCGTGATAATTTTCACTAAACCATTGTTTTTTTTAAGAAAGAGGCATGTCAATATTCTTGAAATAAATTATATTTGCTTTTAGAATCTTGATAAGTTGAAAGATGCTTTTTTTAATTCATTAATACAAGAATGCAAAATATGTTGTTTGACAATAATAATTGTTTACATCTGGTAGTGGTGTTATGTAGAGTTAGCATTGAAATATGGCTCAAAATTGGGACATGTGAGTATGTAAAAAACACTTTTTATTTTTCCAAGAACAACGTTCTGAAAATTCCATTATATGAGGATATTATTACATGCCACAAAGTAGAAATCTAGGCTACTATTCCTCCTCCAAGTGTATCTCTAAAATGGGCATTAAAACATCTTTCACTGTATCAAAGTAGGCAACAAGTTGATTATTTAAATCACTTCAAAGTTTACAATCACATTTCCTGATTTTCAAGAATACCGGGTTCAGTTTGAGTTTAAATTTGAAGTATAGTCATATATCACAATATAATGCCCCAGTTTTAAAGAAATATATTCTTTGAAAAATTTGTTGATAGTATCAATGGAGAATGATGAAAGCACACCGCATGAGAGGTATTGACACATATTTTAAAGAGGACAAAAATCTGCAATGTGCTATAAAAATTTAAAATCATGCTATGGTGACAAAATAGTCAAACTTGAATTTGAAGTTGAATTTGGGTTTGATTAAAGTTACCATTTATACTTGTAAGACAATTTAGCGCTATCTTGGTATTATTTAATACTAATATCAAGCATTTAAAAAAATCCTATATTGGTATCTCCATTTCCCTTTCATTGACATGTGAGTTGGGAAATAGCATGTTACAACTATTTTATGCAATTCATATAATCCAGACTCCAGAAAAGATGAAGACTGCTATGGTGACAAAATAGTCACCATAGCAGTCTTCCATGCTTCATATGGGAGATGCTATAATACACCAGCAGTCTTCATCTTTTCTGGAGAAAATCTGCAATGCATACCCAATTTGTCTACATTTAAAGCCAAGTTTTGTTTGGTTTGGGTTAAGGTCTCAGTATTATTACTATAATTATTATTATCAGGTTTTAAAAATTATGAAACTTAAATTTCTTATAAGACAATGGCTTAGCATCATATTTTACAATTAGATTCCTACTTACTCATATACACTATGTCTGAAGCTATTTTCTGTCTTATTTTTTGACAGTGCATTAGACACAGGTCTTGCGCAAAATTATAAGGCAGAGTGCTCTAAAGCATCATCAAATTCTCTAAATCTCAAATCCATTTTGGCCACAAATTTGATCACCAATAGGGGTTACAAATCTTTTACAAAACAAGTTGAATAAAATGTTGAGATATAGGTGGCTGAGGCCAAATGTAAGGTCCAAAACATTATTTCTAAATATGAAGCTCTTTTACAATTTCTGGCATCAGGCCTAAACATGCTGATATGATAAAACTAAAGGGATAGCCTGTAAGCACAGATCAAAGTATCTTTTTTTCTTTTGAAGGTATTAATAAGACCCCACCTTTTGCAAAATAGCTGTGAGCATTGTTTTTTGGTGAGTGGATCACCACAAGTCCTTCACTGGGAGCATAGTACTTTCTGAGCATTCAAGAATACCACATGCCTGTGACTAAAAGTAATCTCTTGAAATCTTAAAACTCTTTGATGTTGAACAATTAAAAGTTAAGAACTCTATGTCAAGGTCACACATCATATCTCCAACATTATAAGTTTTAGATCTCTCCTATAGGTGGCATTGTAGCACTCAAGTCTCACTTGAAAACACTTCTCCATCATACCCCCTGGCAACAAATTACTCTTTTCTCTTTCAATAATTCAATGCTATCCATTAAAAGTGATTTGCTCTTACAGGATTTCTGTGAATGAAAATACACTTTGTATCAAAGAGATCACCCTCAAAGCATATCTATCTTTTGTTGCACTTCTTTTCAATTTTCTTTTACTTCAAAATTTATAAATCTCACAAATGACATTTCATTTTAAGAGGTAATTAATTAATAATTTCATAATGTACATTTGCAGAAAAGCTATAATAAAATGTATTATGCAGATCTATGCTAACCTCGTAGATTTTCACACCCGATTCTTCTTTTTCATTTGAAGAACAAATTAAGGGTTGAGAGCCACAAGGGCATATTTGCACAGGCAACAAAGTTCCAAAAGGCAGTATTTACACGTGCAGCGAAGTTGCAAATACGGCCTTGTAAGTTGTAGCTCTTTATTTTTATTTTTTTATTTTTAGCAAATACGACCTTTGGCTCTCAATCCCCGAAAATTATATGATGATGTCAGATATATGAAGAATGAAAGCAGGAAAGTGCATTTCCTTTTATGAACTGGGGAGAAATGATAAATTAGTACCAACAGTCCCTATCATTAAATATCAAATTATCAGAATCTGAGGTACAAATATAATCAAACCATATACAAGTTAACATACCAAGGCATCTTTAAGTGAGATAGTTCAAATACTTTGTGGTAATGTTAGAAGTTAACTGACATCACATTTTCTGACAGAAGCATGTTTATGTCAAGTTGCATTAAACTGACAGACTTTAAGATTGTTAACTACAAGTCTAATTGGCTTGTATCTGAAGCTCATTTTGCATAATATCTGATGTGTAATAAAAAGTCATGACTGGTCCTCAATGTTTTCTAAAAGAGTCAAAAGTGTCGAGTGTTCGAGCCTCACTCGCGCCAAGTTCCTCGTGCCCTTGAGCAAGACCTTTACTCGATTGTGCTCCTCTCGACCCAGGTGTCTAAATGGGTACTGGTCTTTGCTGGGGAAGTAACAGGTTCGTTGTGCAGTGGACTAGCGACCCACTCACAGCAATTTATATAACCTGGCCCAATCACTATGAAAAGGAGATGGGCACCTAAAAACTGAAAAGTGTCACCACCAAATTTACTTTTTTTTACCATTTAAGATTACCTTTTAGTCACAGAACCCATGTCTCATACTGTTATTACTAGGAACCCAACCTAAGAATCCTGAAGATTTACCAGAACTACACCTATAAACCTAGCAGGTCATTTATCAGTGCACAAATATAGTTTCAATGCACAGATCAGGTATCATTTCCATTTCTGTAAGAAAGTCTTGGAAGTGATGTCTGATGCTGCTATTTCTAGGAAGAAAAAAAAAGACAGACATTGAATTTACCAGAATTAGACCCCACTATAATTCAATTAGCTAGCTCCATACAAAAATCCAGGGACACATGACTGATAATGCTACAACTAGTAAAAAAACCCACAAAAACAAAAACAAGAGAGACATTGTACAATTACCAGAATTGCATAATAATTAGCTTTTTCTGTATCAAATTTCGGAAACTGATGTTTGATGCTGCTATACTAGGAGGAACCCAAATTATAGAGGATTTACTAAAACTACAAGTGTATAGTTGGCTGATGATAATATACCCTAAAGGTTAACAACCATCTAGTGAACATTTCAAAACAACCTAACAATTTCACAACATATCCCATCATTAGCCAATAAGCAGCTAGTTTTCATACAGGGTTAATGACTGCTTGGTTTGCAAGGCACCCTGTAAGTTTAGAGCACATCTCATGATACATGGCTAATGTGATAGAGACGGAATCATTGACATCTTAATAGCTTCTACCACTGGAATACTAAGAACTTTGCTTATTATGTCTCTGATTTTGTAACCAGTTAAGGAGCTTTTAAATCCCAATTTGGAAATCTTGTAGCTACATGTATGTATTATTTAGTTAAAACACATTGGTACGTAGGTATCAGATTTTAGAGTACCCAGAGAGAAACCTATGGAAGCAAGCATGGATTGAAAACCACATGCACATACAGGGAGTCAAACCCGCACTCATTAGTGCAAAGTGAAGGAAATATGCAATGTTTTACAAATGAAACTTATCCTATTTCCTGACTTATTGAATCAAAACACTCTTTCAGAGAATAGCCTCATTACCTCATACCCAAGGTCAACATGTAAACTAAATTATACTTTCTGACATTTCTGTAGGTTTAGATAAAAGTTTCCTCAATATTTGGTAGTTGATAGATATTTATTATCAAACATAGTAATGTAAATCACCTACAGATATAATTATGAAATTGCAATGTACCTTTAATAGAAATTCATTTTAACTCAGACATTTGAATTAATCCAATCAAATTTAGCAGAAAACCATAAAAAGCAGTTCCAGCAGTATAGGCAGAAATTTGGTCATAACCAGTAAATATGTCAATTCATCAAAGCATCACATTTTCTTGTATTCTTAAAAAAACCAAGAATAATTATTATTGTCTTATTATCATTATTTTTTTTTTCATTTTCTCACCATTTTGTTAATTTCATCCCGCTTCAATAGCCTATTTTCTTTTCCCCCTAGGCACTGTACCATTTTTGCCTAATATAAACTATACAAAGTACATCAAAATGATGTAAGAACGATTGTTTTTTAAGATGTTACATACTGGAACTCGCAATGTCCATCAGGTGCAGTATTAATAGAATTGCTTCATTCTTGAATAAAATTAATGGAACATTGCCATGGGAACATTTTTGCAAAAAGACACAATCCTGCACCAATGTCATAAATAGAACACAAACTATGTTAGCCAACACTGTAAAATCCCTAATGCTTTTTATTGAAACAGACAAAGAAGTATTTACCATTCCTGCTCAGGAAATGTTATCAAGCTTTTAGCTTTCAAATGTGATTTATTCCAGCAAGTAGCTATGTATAAACCGTAACTTATTTCAACAAGTTGAAAAAAAAGGAAGATTTGTTCACGCTTACTTGTACATATAATGTAAAGAAATACTCACTTAAGCTTACACTTACTGTATGGGTGTTAAATATTTGTCCCGAGTAATGGTACTGAAATCAGACTATGCAAGTCTAGACATTCCAAGTTTTGAAAGCAAATTTTAAGGTACTACTAATCCAATACATTTGAACAACTTTTGCTAAAAGATTCTGCCATCCTATATCAGGTGATCAATATATCTTGTACTTCATGCTGCAGTATATTTGGAGTCATAATTTTGTTTCGCAGTTTATACTTAATTCGTCAGCGACTCTTTTATTTACCTATACACAAGTTATTTTACATGATCTCTTCATCACTTTCAAAATTGTTTGTGTGATATTTAATATATAGTCAGATTCCACAATGTCTTTTACTTCACAAATGCCTTTCAAACATCTAGGCAAGTATATACAGCAAATAATCACAAACATTCTTTAAGGTTTAATCAAGTCTATAATAATCTATTCCTCAATTCAATGGCAGACACCTACTGATAAAGTACCTGAAATTATGCCATTTAAATTGATGTAACACTGAATATAAGAATCACGCTCTAATTTTAACACAAACACTATATTAAAATGTGTGCACTGAATAAAAGAGATCTGTCATATACCCAAATATGAAGTCCCTACCATTTTCAGTTTAAAAAAAAAGATTTTGGGTGCACCTATCCCCTTAAATTGAATCAAGAAGTTTGAGAAAAAAACAAACAAACAAACAATCCTGATATGGTAGCACTAATGCTTAACCCTTGATGTTCTTGTGCTTTAAAAGCTAGCACATTTTTCATCCATTTTTCAGATTTTGACTCATTACTTTTCATAAAAGGTGACAAAACTTAAAAATTTGATGTCTGCGTGGTGAAAAGTTACACTCAGATATAATACGCATCACATAATTATCTGAGCACTTACCTCCCTGCAGTCTGCAATGAGAATTGACAATGTGCAAGAGGAAGAATCAAAAACTTTTCCTTAGCTATAAAATGAGTTGTTTCTTAATTATCAAACCTTGTATTGGGACCTCACACCTGGATCTAAATGTCCCATGAGTTATTGATCAAATATATATATCCATGGTAGTTCTTATAAATGTTAAAAGATAAGGAAAAAGTTGTGCTGAATCTGCTTATCCTAATCCCCAGGTTTATTCTAAGTTCATTATACAGAGCTGTACAAATAATTCAGCATCTACAGACTTTGTGTAACCTGATTGTCTACATCATGCATTTAACAAGGGGATGCCCTGTTAATGCAAATGTTTGTTGTATTTAGAGTAGGAATGCAACATCGTTTCAGAGCAAGTGTTAATCCAACATTTCAATGCTGTGTTTGCGTCAGAAATAGAGCCTTTATTTGGTCACACATTTCAATGCAGTGTTTGCCTTAAAAATAGATCCGGGCCGTCTCTTTTATATGGTGCATTTTAGATGGCATAATCCGAGGTACTTTACCAGCAGGTGTCTGCCTTCAATTGGGGAATAAATTGTGACAGACTTAATTAACAGTGAAAGAAGGTGTCACGATTATTTGTTCTATATACTTACCCATGCGTACAATGCATTTGAAGTATTTTGAAAGATTTAGGACTTGACTTTAGATAAAGGTTCACATCTCAGTTGATTGACATACACTTTTCAGTGATGACAACTTAACTGATGATAACATCACCATTATAATGATATTTTGTGCCCCTCAAGTTATTGATAGAAAATTCCACAGTAGTTCTTACAAGTGCTATAAGAAAAGGAAAAGTTGGATCTAATTGTGCTTACCCTAATTCCCAGGTTTATTATAAGTTCCTATTGTATGTATATGGCTGTATAAATAATTCAGCATCTTACAACTTTGGATTGTCTGCAGCATCCACCTCACAAGGGGAGGCTCAGTAAAATTGTCATTATGCACATGTTTGTTGTATTTAGAGGAGTAGTCAGTCAATATCATTTTAGAGCAAGTGTTAATCCAACATTTCAATGCAGTGTTTACGTCAGAAATAGAGCCTGGTGGGCTCTTTCATAAGGTCACACATAGCAATGCAGTGTTTGCATTAAGAGTAGATCCAGTCCATCTCTTTTATTCAGTTACACATTTGGGTATGATGCTATACTGTAAACATATTTATCGATGCTATAAATCAAGAAAGAGACCAAAAATTGTTTTTAAAACATTCCTTTTACATTATAGATTGCAGATAAATCAAAAGAAATTTGGAGTTTGCATTAGATCTCCTGTAAAGGCCAATTTTTTAAATCCAACTATAGAGGGCAGTATTTATCGTTGTCGACAACGATAATTAAAAATAAGAGAAAATCTAAATATTCTGATATATAGGGTTTGAATTTGACAATGACACTTTGAATGCTGTAATTATTACCGTTAATACTTCAAATGATGCAAAAATCTCAAAATGCTTGGGGAAAAATTGGGATGATGCTGAACTTTATACCCCTTAAAAAGCCAAGAATGCAGTCTTTTCAAAGACTGTATCCAATGGTTTTAACATTTCTGGGGGACTTAAATATTTATATCTTTAGAGACTATTATAGGTCAGCATAATATTTTGTTACTAGCATCATATACGAGAGCTTGTTCAGTCCACCTAATAACTGATGTTTTTGTGGATTATCCATTTGTTCTTAATTGCAATTTTTTTAAAATCTACTTTATGTTGTTATCCACATTAAATTGGCCTTCTTCATTTCCTTTAACTATATAACTGTACTCTAAGGACCCTTATGTATCAAATTTTGATCTTTGATATGTCTTTACCTTGTCCATTGAATTTACTTTTTTAAATATTTTCAAAAAAGAATAGTTGTGCTACATATTGGTAGCTAATAAAAAGTATGGATATGGTTTTAGACAAACGTTATTAACCTCTCTGAAATAGGCAGCATTGTCCCACTCTAGTCTCACTTGAAAACACTTCTCCATCATTCCCCTTGGCAACCAATTACTCTTTTCTCTTTCAATAATTCAATGCTATCCATAAAAGTGATTCCCTCTTACAGCATGTCTGTGAATGAAAGGACACTTTTCATTAAGAGATCATCCTGAAAGCATATCTATCTTTTATTGTACTTCTATTCATAATCTTTTTACTTCAAAATATATCTCACAAAAGACATTTCATTTTAAGAGGTAATTAACTATTCATTATATTATGAATGTGTATTTGTAGAAAAGCTTTATATAAAATTGTCCTGAGCAAAAAGGTTTTAATGACATCTATTAATATCCCTCTTTGTAAGCAATATGACTTCTGTGCATTTGGATTTAATGCAAAATATTATATCAAATATTTGTGTCATTGCATTCAGCCTCCACCTACCCCCATCCCAATAATGCTCTTAGTCTACTTGTCACCTAAAACTGAGAGTTTTTGGTCAACAAGGTCTCGATAACCTCAGAAATAAGCTTTTGTCCACAGTTATTCTTGATGGACTAGCCTCTTTTCTTTCAAAGGCTATTTTTTGCACTTTTTATGGATTGTTTTTCCAAACTGCTTTCATAAAGACAAAAAATATTCTTTGTAATTTTAAATAATGTTCAATTCTACCATTGTATATAAAAAACCATTAGTGAAGGATATATTAATTAGCTTACATTGGAAAGACTGCCATAATAATAAATATTAACATTTTCCATGATGTGACAAATTTAGAATGGACATTTAACACAAAGGTAAAAAATTACACCAAGGGGAAATTCTGAATGAAAATGCCAGAAAAATTGTAGGTATATTTTGCCCTTAAGCTCAGGTCAAATGGGAAGTTTGAACATTTTGCTTTGGAGTTGCTTAACAAACTAGATGCAAGTTAAATTTACCAAGACAATGGATCATGAGAACATTTATAAGAACTTAAATCTTTCAGCAATATGACAGAATTAACAGGCTTATGTTTGATGAACAATCTGATGGTATATATGTGACCCGTCATATCGAATAGAATGGTACCTTAAGGGTACCAAAATTATTTTTTTTTTATCTCATCTGAAAGATTTAAGCTTTAAAATGACACCATGCTTTTGGTTATTGGATGTTCAATTGCAAAGTTACATCCAAATTAGTAAAAGGCATCAAACTGATTCAGAAAACTATAGTTCTGAGAAAATCGAGTTTAAAGCTTACGTACTAGTAAAACTTGAATGGAGAAAGGATTTTTATCTCGGTTTTTAAAACATTTGTCTTATGTTTTGGATGTTGGGACCTGATTAATATGATAGATTACACTAAGGTAACGTGTCTGATTAAATTAGAAATTCGACCTTGGACGTGATTTTTGACTATGCTCAGCTTCAATGGCCTGTATCTTGTAATTTACTATGCCGACCTTAAGGTACCTTTAGATATATCGGGGCACATATGTGATAAATGAGGATGGAAAATGAAAAGTGCATTTCCTGTTATGGCTTGGGGTGAAATGATAAATTTGTTACAACAGTTCCTATCATAAAATATCAAATTATCAGAATCCTATAAGTACAATCTAATCAAATCACATATAAGTTAACATACCAAGGAGTCTATATATATCCTTAGCATCATCTGCCTCACTGAGATAGCTCAAATACTTTAAGTATAATGTTAGATGTGATCAGACATCACATTTTCTGACAGGATAATGTTTATGTCATGTTAACTGGATATCGAGTTTCACTTTTTGCAAATTGGCATTAATATTAATATTGTTTGTGACTTGTGTCTAATTGGCTTTATGTCTTAAGCTTATTCTGCATCATTATATTATCTTGTCATCCAAATTGTTCATCATGTTGCATTAAATATCACATGAGCAATAAAAGTCAAGACTGCCTATAACATTTCCCAGATTGTCAAGACATAAAAATATCATAGTTATCATTTCCAGAAATAGTTTGCTATTTCTGTTCCTAACTGAACCAATGATGTTGCTAGTGTTAGGAGGAACTCTTTCTCTTTGGACACTGTCACAGAAAAGTGGTATGGGTATCTTCTACTTCTTCTACTTCTACGCTTATTCTCATCAAAGCCTTTTCAGCATCTAGATGAGCTCTCTGGTCCTAGAGAGATGATATACTTTTGAAGGTATAGTGACTATGCACTTTGGTCCTAGAGTAGATGACGTATTTTGACATACGGTCACGGTTGCCGGGGAAGGTTCCCCTACTCTTATTTCGAACAGCCGTAGCCTAGCCCGTGACGTTCTTTTACATCCGACAGTGTGTCAGGAACACTTCAGATGGGACCGCTGGCTTTACGTGCCCTCCGAAGCACGAAGCAAGTAGAGCAAAGTTTCTTGCTTAAAGAAACAAGGAGATGTACCGAGAGCCGAGACCGGGACTCGACCCCACGACAGACGCATTCATTTGATTATGAGTCCAACTCTCGTATATATCATGCATATAGGTGCCTAACTACATTTCTGAGAAATGCATCATTTGCTTTTTCTGCACCAAATTACTGGAACCAATGTTTAACGCCACTTTGCTATACAGGGGAAACCCCAGAGACAATGGTTTTACAGGAACTAACCCTGTAAAGTTGTCTGATGTTGCCAAGAAGGTTAACATCCTCCCGGTAAACATTTCAAGACAGCCCATCAATCTAACAACATTCTTATTGGTTAAACACTCGGCAAGTCATCATCATAAGCCAATCAACAGCAGGTTTTTAAACAAGAGGTTAATGACTGCTTGGTAAAGATTTGCAATGCACCCTGTAAGTTTAGAACACATCCCATGATACATGGCTAATGTGATAGAGACGGAATCATTGACATCTTAATAGCTTATACCAATGCAATACCAAGAAATTTGCTTATAATGTCTTTGATTTTGTAACCAGCTAAGGAGCTTTTAAATCCCAATTTGGAAACCTTGTAGCAGCTACATGTATGAATTATTCAGTTAAAGCACATTGGTAGGAAGGTATCAGATTTTGTATAAAGTACAGGAAATTGCTGACTTTCTGAGGTGGAAATTTTGTCAGTTATTAGCAATCAAAAAATAGTTGGTGCTCCTCCTCTGTCATAGTGTAACATTTTAGACCTACTATAAATTGTCAATGTCAGTAAAGGAATGCAAGACCAAACCTTGGCTCAGTAATTCTTTTAACTGTCACATGCAAAAATAAGAAAACAATTCTGATAAGATGAAGAAAATGCATTTTCTGATGTCTTGATGTTCTGAAAATTAGCCTGAGTGAACATAGAAAATATCTGAACTGAAAGCTGCTTTCTAATTTCTAGAACAAGTTAGCCTGCCCATAAGTATACCAGGTGTCGAATAAAAATGATTACATGCAAAGCAATTATCAATTAACTGCACATGGAGTGAGTTAAAATTGATCCAAAGACAATTGTTGATGACATGGCACATATGATGTAAATAAATAATAAAGGACTTGTTTAGTGATGTTTCTGTAGAGAAGCTGGGGAGAGTGCAGATGGACGGGGCACCATGTCAAGATGGGGGAAAGCTCTGCATAGTGCCAGTGCTAAAAAAAAAGAGAAAAAAATAAGCCTGACCGACCGACTCATCACAATCAAGGCCATGCATCTATGGAGAATCAAACAATTTACTTTTTTTGTTGGCCCAATGACCAGCATGGCCTATATGTGATGGCTCAACCCGAACGGAAGGACTTTGCAGATATATGATATCAATTTTGACTTTATCATTTCATCTGTTATAGCATATTTTAAGCTTTAAAATGACACACTACTTGTTAAAATTGATCAAGGCAATCAAATTTTACAACAGAAAATCTGTTCGAAATTCTATTAATTTTCTTTATTTGTTGCTACCTATTTTTCGCTATTTTCTCAAAAAGTGTTCTGTTGCAAAGTCCCCCTTTTCAGGGTGAGTCATCACATATGTTAGACTTATGTTGATCATTATGTTCTAACTGTATATAATCATCAATTACACTGTGACACATTTTGCATTAAGTACCCAATAAAAAAAGAATGTCAATTTGCGGTTCAGATTATGTCTCTTACTTATGCATAATATCCATGCATTAAATGCACCAAACTTAATTGCTCATTTGCTGCTTGATTTAAATAAGGCTATCATGTTTACAACATCTATAAATATAGGCCCCTGCTAGTATTATACACACTGACAAATGTTCCCCTTAAATGACATCCAAGAGGGTCTAGCATATTCCACTCTAGTCGGAATATTAGAGTAAAACATGCAACACTCTCTGTTCAAGTCAGTTGCAACTAATAATGGAAATGTGTTAATGCTTCTATATTTTTCAAATGCAAAAGAAATCATAGCCACACAATCACATGCAAAACCATGAAAAATATTATTGCAGTTTGTGATAATGAAAATCATATTGACTTCTGCACACTGGCCTACTTATCTTTGCTTCCTTCAATTTTAATGAAAATTGCTTTCCGAACTCAGACATTTTAGCATGGTATGACAGGGTTATGAAAATACTGAATAACTCTTTGCTCAATTGTTAATTTACTATAAAAAAAGATGACTTATTCTTGGCCGGGGTGGGAGCATTCTTAAGATCCAATAACACTTTTTATTGGGTGGTACCAAATGTTGATGCAACATTTTTCCAATTTTAATCAATTTATATGTATTTTCTTACCAGAAATGTGGGCTCAGTGAAGAAAATCAGCTTACATTTGCCCTCAGACAAAGCCCTCTGAATGTTTGGTGACCAATAATTTAGAATTCATTTTGCAACAAAGATGTTTGGTAGCCCATATTATGGTTTACACCTTACATCTATAGGCATGGGGAATTTTCCAATCAGACTTATAGACCATTGCCTTTACTAAAGTCAAGTTATGAATCAAGTCAACAGGGACCAAAACTACACACAGGGAACCAGCCAAAAAGTAATAGATGGCTAGTCATTGGACAGACAAACATTCCTATTAACCCTTTCGATCCTGAATTGCAATATAGATGTGTATAGCCCATACTGAATTAATTTATACTCAATACGAATTGGAACACCTGAGCGTTCTCTCGTAAGCTCCTTTGGAAACGCTCAGGCGTTCTATTGGATCGAAAGGGCTAAGTTTGGTTGAAATCATTTAACTGTAGAAGCAGAATGCTACTTAATAGTTATGATGAAATATCTCTTCCATACTTAGAATCATTCCAAGTTGCGATTCTGCGGATTTACCCACGAAACGGCGGAAATATGCTAATTATAGTAATGATCTATACCACAACACATTCACTGCTTTGCAATAATCATTGAAAATATATCAAACTATATCACAAATATACCAAAGCAAAGTGATTTAAAATTATGTAAGTTCTTAAAGATGTTACACAAAAACCCAAAGTGCCATAAATAGAACAGAAGTTAGCTAACACTGACATATCCCTAATGCTTTTTATTGAAACAGACAAAGAAGTATTTACCATTCTTACTCAGGAAATGTCATAAACCTTTTAGCTTTCAACTGTGACTTATCCCTGCAAGTAGCTACATAAACCGTGACTTATTTCAACAAGTTGCAAAAAAAATCATATGCTTGCTTGTACGTTAAGTGTAAAGAAATACTCACTTAAGCTTACACTTATGACATGGGTGTTAAATATTTGTTGGAGTTAAATAATGGTTCTGAAATCAGTTAGCAAAAGGTAGTCAGTCTAGACTTGACAAATGCTGAGAGTAAATTTAAGGTGAGGTGATGGCTGATACATTTGAACAACTAAGCTGTCAACAAAAACTGCCATCCTGCAACATTATGATCAATATATACCTCATGGTGTAGTAAACGTCCTATAATTTTGTTCTTGTGTTTTATACTTTGTTCTAGAACTTGGGCTATATTTCCATTCTGGTTTACTGAAGAATTGATATAAATCTACAAAAGATGTAAGTTGAGCCAGGATAGCCTATTTTCAACTTTCTTTCTATTTTCATAAATCTATAGAGCGGGTTATAGAGCCCATGTTTCAAGGCAAGTTAGGTGTAAAGCATGGGCAGTGATGGCTGTCCATATTTAAGTGGGCTAGGCATGCTATTGTTGGACCTTTGAACTGGCACGACAACTTGAGGAACTCATTTTCACATCAAAATTGTAGAGGAGAAATGACTATTTCTGTATTTAATACAGAAACACTGTAATAAAATAAATAAAACAAACCACAAATCAACTGTAAAAAAAATACTCCCATCAAAACAAATAGTGCAGACACCCATCAAAATAATAAGTCAAACTACCATGAATTTAAAATCTTGTAGCATGAATTCTTCACCTGTTGTAATAAACGAAGATATTAGGACCTTCCCATCATGCCTTGCTTCGAATGGGATTTTATTGCATGGGTTGTAATGAGAGGGCTTGTGGATGAAATATAGCACAATTTCAATTTCAGCTATGTTTCATCCCTAAACCCTAACTTTTTAGGTGTGGTCACTGAGAAATGCCTATCAACCAAAAGCAGTTCCAAACCATTAAGCTGAACTAATGTATATTTATCTTGAAGTGCCAAATTCACTTTAAATGAATTTGAAGCTTGAACATTGGGCAAAAACATAAGACACCTTCTTTCACTTTTCATCAAGTCTGTCACAATTTATTACTCAATTCAGACGCAGACACCTACTGGTAAAGTACCTGGGATTATGCCATCTAAATTGATATAGCACTGAATAAAATAATCATGCTCTAATTTAAACACACATACTGCAGTGAAATGCGTGCACCAAATAAAAGAGCCGTCCAGGTTCTATTACTAACGCAAGTACTGCATTGAAATGTTGGACTAACACTTGTCCTGAAATGATGTTGAATGACTACTCCTCTAAGAGGATACCTCTAAGGCCCAAAAAAATTGTTTGCTTGTCCATAGATGCCCTTCTCTAGGCAGGGTCAGTCGGTCGGAAAAAGTTTTTTTTAATTTTTTTTTTATATGTCTTATTTTCCCAGGTAAAATTACTTTTATCTCAAAAACCCAAATGAAAATCAAAGAACATTTTTCACTTTACATAAATTTCTGGGTTCCGTTTTGTGTTTAGATGCAATAGAAATACTCGCTCATCCATAAAAATGTTGAAAAGTAGCAAAAAAGTTAAGCTAAAATTCATCTCTGAATGCAAAATCTGGTGCAAAATTCGGCAACCCAGTTTTACTTGCCCGAAATAAAAAATAAAAAGGCCTTATAAATATATGTGACGCGTTACATCAAAAGGTACAAGTTCTCGGCTAAGCAAATTTTGAGATACCGGCAAATAAAGCTCGTAAATTATAAAGAAAATTATAAGAAAATTGTCATCTTTATTCACCATATCTTCAAAATTTAAACTTCAATTTTCACAAGCAATGTATCATTTTAAAGCTTAATTTATTCTCTTTAAAGTAACACAGAAATCTCAATTTTGTCAAAGGTAGACAACTTGTACCTTTTGATGTAACGCGTCACATATGTACAATCTTTGCAATTTTAATTAGATTGTGTGTTTCGTTTGATGTTTAAATGCAATAGAAATGCTCGATCATCCATTAATATGCAGAAAAGTACCAAAAACTACGCTAAATTTATGGCCTTCCGATTTCATCCATGTTTATGTTCACAATCGGTAGACCTGGTTTTGTAATATGAATATTAATTTGTGTCGTCATACCTGGGACTTGCATTCGTCTTCGGAATTTCGTGATTTTTGTGAAAATTTTGAAAAAAAAAAAGTTACACGGTCGCAGCGTGGGAAATGGTCGGTTGGACGAGGACAAGCAAACATATTTTTTTTGGCCTAATACAGCAAACATTTACACTGACGGGCCCTATGCACAGTAAATGCTGTACAAAAAAGCTAAATGCTGAATTATTTGTACAGCTCTATCTATAGAACTTACAATAAGCAAGGCAATGAGGTTTGGCACAATTTGGCTCAACATTATAATCATTTAGCATTAGTGAAACAATGTTCAGTGCCCTGAGAGGGTTTGTTCTGAGCTCAGTATTTCAAATCCAGTATTTGAATTTTAATCCACCCTCAGTACTACAATAGTTGCTAGGCATCGGAGCACAACTAGGCCACAACTTTGTGCGGCCGTTCGCAATCTGGCCACAGCCTTAATTTTCCAAAATGGCAACCGTAGATTTGATTGTTCACCTCAAGATTATTGTACACGTTTTACAATTATTTAGAGGTGCATAATATAGCCTACGGTCGCCACCTTTGAAAATTAAAGCTGTGGCCAGATTGCGGCCAGCCACACAAAGTTGTGGCCTAATTGTGCTCCAGTGCCTTACTGCTGTTTCATCCATGACTGCAGTGAGATTGTTAAACACTGAGGCAAGCATTTGGGCCACCATATTTTGGTCAAGTCCATTTTTTCAAAATCAAAATGTTTTCCTAATCATTTCACAAGGAGGCATTAAGTCTGTGAAATAGCTTCAGAGTGGATAACAAAATATTTTACCTGACTTAGATATTATTCTTGTCAGTTGCTGACATTTTTGAGGTGTCAATAGTATTTTACCTCAGAAGTAGAATATCAAATTAAGACATGGAATAATCATTAAAGTCACACAAATGACAAATTTGCATTTCACATGCACCCATTACAAATATCATGAAAATAGCCCATGGCTATAAAACAAACATAGGCACATTTGTGACGCGTTACATCAAAAGGTACAAGTTCTCGGCCAAGCAAATTTTGAGATACAGGCAAATAAAGCTTGTAAATTATAAAGAAAATAATAAGAAAATTGTCATCTTTATTCACCATATCTTCAAAATTTAAACTTCAATTTTCACAAGCAAGGTATCACTTTAAAGCTTAATTTATTCTCTTTAAAGTAACTCAATTTTGTCAAAGGTAGACAACTTGTACCTTTTGATTTAACGCGTCACATTTGTTAAAGTTAAATCCTGATAATAAAACAGTACTTTATTCATTATTTAATTTTGAAGCGATCCTGGTTAGGTTAACAACCCTTGATGATTTTCTGCCTGGTATGGAAAAGTTTGAAATGAATTATCTAGAAAAGAAAAGTTCGTTCAACGCAATGCCTGGTTTGCATCCTTCAAACCCCAAGACCATAAGTATGTGCAGGGGATGTACAAGTTGATGCCATACCCCGTTAACGTTTTTCAGTCACCACTGGGAATTTTTACCCCAGATCAAATAGTTTTGGAAATATCTTTGTGAGATTTGGAAGTGTCTATTGGATCATGTTATCATCAGTAGATAGCAAAGTCACTTTTTGGAATATCTTTGTGAGATTTGGTTGTTTTATCCTGATCCTGCTATCAACAGTAGATAGCAAATGTCATATAATGAAATCATACAAACATTCGCATTACTCAATTGAGTATTTAAACTGTTATATGAAAAACAATAGGTTTCTCTTGATCAGATACAATTCATCATGTGAGTGCAAGAAAGTCGTATCTGCAAAACTGAGCTGCCTTACGTTATAAATTAGGATTGCACACTGCATGACCTCCAGTCTTGGGCCAGTGGTTCTTGAAATGGTTCTTCAGGTGACACGGTCACCTGAAGAACAAATTAAAGAACCACTGACATAAGACAGGAACATTTTGAGGGATTTTTCACATTCTTAAAATAAATATAACTTAGGGCAGCCATTGCAGATACGACTTTCTTGCACTCACATGACGAATTGCTATTGTCTATTTCAGTTTTTGCTGCAATTTTTTACACTTTGTAGCCATTTTTTGGCAGATATTTGTGACAAATTCACTTTGCTGAATGTGTCTTTGCCTGCTCTTAGCTGTAACATTTTGAATTGTATTCTCAATATTTTATGAAAACATTTGTATTTTATATTTTTTAAATAGGAATTCTAATTGAGACAAGTCTGAGTACTGAGATTCATTTATGCCTTGAACCATTGAGTAATGTATGCTTCCTGCTAGCTTGACAAATTTAATTTTATACCTTTTTTGAAACTTACAAAAATGCTAGAATCTATATTGATTTTGGGATACAGAGAGAGGCAAATAAACAGGCATTCAGTAACCAGATTTGCATGCCTTCTTTAGCTTTTATCCCATTTTTAAATTTTGAAGAGTGAGAATTCTCTTGGCTTTCCTTCTTACTATTTTGCCCAAACGAGTTGAATGCTATCATCAACTTTCTTCAGAAATACCATGACGTCAATGATCTTGATTTACAAAATTGAAAACAAATATGGGTTTTATTTAAACATATTTATAATACTTAAACTTTTGAGCAGTGACATATTACACATTTATCACAGTAATAAATCACCCTGAATAGTTTCTGCTTAGCACTAGTAGATAGCGAAGCGTTCCCACATATCTAGAGCACTGTGCGCTATATAAAGGAAGTATAAAGTGTGCTTACATCTTCTTATGGAAGTCTGAAGTGCTACTTTTGGCACTTGTGCTAGCAGATGGGAATTTAAATCTACAAGAGTGAAATTCACTTTACTTTGGCAAGCCTATTACTGCATCCAGGGTGATGATCACTTCAGTTCTAGTACGCTTTAATATTTTCCTGACAATTTTCACTAAACCATTGGTTTTTTTTAAGAAAGAGGCATGTCAATATTCTTGAAATAAATTATATTTGCTTTTAGAATCTTGATAAGTTGAAAGATGCTTTTTTTAATTCATTAATACAAGAATGCAAAATATGTTGTTTGATAATAATAATTGTTTACATCTGGTAGTGGTGTTATGTAGAGTTAGCATTGAAATATGGCTCAAAATTGGGACATGTGAGTATGTAAAAAACACTTTTTATTTTTCCAAGAACAACGTTCTGAAAACTCCATTATATGAGGATATTATTACATGCCACAAAGTAGAAATCTAGGCTACTATTCCTCCTCCAAGTGTATCTCTAAAATGGGCATTAAAACATCTTTCACTGTCTCAAAGTAGGCAACAAGTTGATTCTTTAAATCACTTCAAAGTTTACAATCACATTTCCTGGTTTTCAAGAATACCGGGTTCAGTTTGAGTTTAAATTTGAAGTAAAGTCATATATCACAATATAATGCCCCAGTTTTAAAGAAATATATACTTTGAAAAAGTTGTTTATAGTATCAATGGAGAATGATGAAAGCACACCGCATGAGAGGTATTGACACATATTTTCAAGAAGACAAAAATCTGCATTTAAAGGGGCATTGGACAAAATTTAAAATTTTATTTGTGGATGACTTACACTTCGTATGCTAAAAAATAACAGTAAAATACTAAAATTCGGGAAAATTTCAATCAAAACCTACAGAAAAGTCAAAAATTTGAATTTTATTTTGTTTGTTGATTTTGGGTATGAGGCTATTCTCTAAATGCATTTAATTGATGCTATATATCATGAAAAAGCCAAATATTTGTTTGTAAAACATTCCTTTTACATCATAGATTGCAGATAAATCAAAAGAAGTTAAAAGTTTGCATTAGATCTCCTGAAAAGGCCAATTTTAAAAAAATCAACTATAGAGGGCAGTATTTATCGTTGTCGACAACGATAACTAGAAATAAAAGAATATCTAAATATTTTGATATAAAGAGTTTGAATTTGACAATGAAATTTTGCATACTGTCATTATTACCGCATCTCAAAATGAATGGGAAAAAGTTTGGGGATGATGCTGAACTTGTCCAATGCCCTTTTAATCTCTTGCAATGTGCTATAAAAAATTAAAATCTTGCTATGGTGACAAAATAGTCAAACTTGAATTTGAACTTGAATTGGGATTTGATAAGTTACCATTTATACTGGTAAAACAATTTAGCGCTTTCTTGGTATTATTTAATACTAAAAATCAAGCATGATTTAAAAAAATCCTTTATTGGTATCTCCATTTCCCTTTCATTGACCTGTGAGCTGGGAAATAGCATGTTACAACTATTTCATGAAACTTATATAATCAAGACTTAAGCTGCGTCATATGGGACATGATATAATTCACCAGCATCTTTTCTGGAGAAAAAATGCATGCATACCAAATTGTCTACATTAAAAGCCAAGTTTTGTTTTGTTTTGTTGTGTTTTGTTTAGTTTAAAGTCTTAGCTTTATTATTATTAGTATAAGGTTTTAAAAATTATGAAACTCAAAATTTCTTAAGAGACAATGACTTTGCATCATATTTTACAATTAGTAGGCTATTCCTACTTACTCGTATACACTATAAAACAAAATGGCTACCAAAACAGGAGGCGAAATTTCAAAATAGGTCAAATCTTGTTCAAAATCACACCAGCATACACTCCCGGTCAAAAGTGTTTGCGCACCCTTAAATACGGGCAAAAACGTATTATTATATCAAACGACCAAGACTGTGAAAAAAAATTATGTTTTTTTATAGGTGCTTAATGTATCCAATATAAGAAATTTATGTTTCCTGTGATATTCGATCTTCCATAACCATAAAAATGGCCGATTTCCTGGACCATATAAAAATAGATAATAAGTTATCAAACAATTGTGCAGTTAAGTATTTAAACTCCGTTTACTATGTGCAGAAGAAAGTAAACAATATGTTTAGCACGCCATATTTTCAAATGCGATAAATGCAATTCTTGTTTAGATATAGGAATGTAAAATATAAATCCAAAAAAAAATGGCGCAAATGATGAACGGTTCTCGAGATATGGCTGGTTAAAGGTTTGGTGCGCAAACACTTCTGACAGGGAGTGTATTCCTCTCATCATAAGAAAGCAGAAAAAGTATACTTTTACTATTTACAAGACCCCACTTTTGCAAATAGATGCGAGTGGATCAACATAGCTCCTCCACTGGGAGTATGGTACCTTCTCAGCATTCAAAAATATCATATGTCTGGGACTAAAGGTAATCTGAGGTTTAATCTCTTGAAATCTTTAAACTCTTGATGTTGAACAATTAAAAGTTAGGAACTTCATGGCAAGGTTACATATATTCCCCATGTAATATACTTACAAAAGTTTTAAATATCTACTGACATCTAAGTGGCATTTTAGCACTCTAGACTCACTTGAAAACACTTCTCCATAATTCCCCTTGGCAACAAATTACTCTTTTCTCTTTCAATAATTCAATGCTATCCATTAAAAGTGATTCACTCTTACAGGATTTCTGTGAATGACAATACACTTTGCATCAGAGAGATCACCCTGAAAGCATATCAATTTTTTACAGCACTTCTATTCATTTTTCCTTTACTTCAAAATATATAAATCTCACAAATGATATTTCATTTTAAGAGGTAATTAATTAATAATTTCATAATGTATATTTGCAGAAAAGCTGTAAAATGTATTATGCTGATCTATGCTAACCTATTGAAAGGAACTAGACTTAGATTTTTTCACACCCGATTCTTCTTTTTCATTTGAAGAACAAAGCTAGGGTTGAGGGCCACAAGGGCGTATATGCACAGGCAACAAAGAGCCAGAAGGCTGTATTTGCACAGGCAACAAAGAGCCAGAAGGCTGTATTTGCACAGGCAACAAAGAGCCAGAA